>JAODUP010000015.1:860000-1040000 GCA_025642065.1 Paralvinella palmiformis
TAAACTCCAAATATAGACGCACACACGCAACACACACACACACACACAAGCATATGCACGTATACACCAACACACACGCACACACATTGGCGCGTATTATATATATATATATATATATATATATACCGCAATATTGTGCTTGGTTGTGTGTGTACATATACATATATACATATATATATATTATATAATGACTCGGCTTTGGTTACAGATGTTACTGATGTGAGATTTCTCATAAAATAATAATAATATGAGATAATTTACGTGAACAATATATGTCATATTTGTCAAAATAAAAGCTCTGCAAAGGTCACATGAATTTAATTTTGTGTTATCGCAAAAACGTTAAATCTCTCTCTCTCTCAATTACACACACACACACACACACACACACACATATATATATATATATATATATATATATATATACGTAACATAACTTTATGGTAATGAAAATCAGTGGGAAACTGAAACAACTTTAACAGTAACATTAGACAATACGTTGACCAACAACCTCCGTGACGATAACCCGGACGACGAACGGAGAAATTAACCCGTCTGTTTAAATAATTCAGGGATGGTCTTTGGGGAGAAAGTAAATATTCCTGGAGTTAGATCTCTGTCACCATCTGGCTAATTCTTTGTGATATTGTTCCCGCCATAATACATAAAGCTAGTTACTGTCATAACAAACTGCAGGCCGTAAGCCAGGTGCCTCACATCGCTCCGTTATCGCCCAGTCATCAGTTCAAAGAGAGAGCGCCATCTAGCGGCCAACAGTTGCCGGTTTCGTGTTCTCGTCTTTTCTCGTTTAAGTCTCGTTGCGGCCATGATGATGTCGATTATAGCAGAGGATGTTCGTTGGTGATAGTGCGTGTTTTAATAATGTAGGAATCGACGAGAATTGGACACTATACTTTATACTACAGAAATATTTGAGCCACCGCCATACAATGTTATTGTCTGACTTTATTGTACGATGTTATTGAATAATGTTATTATATACTGTTTATTGTCTGATGTTAGTTTGGTTAGACATTTAACGACAACCAACTCCAATTATATCAATGTTTGGATTGTTAAGATACTAACAGATAAAATGGTAATAGCTGTACTATACTAACAGTCGAATTACTAACAATTTAGATACCAACAACTGATTAGACAGCAACTGCAATACTATCAGCTGCGGTTCCGAGCAGTTGGAGCACTGACGACTATCGTGTTCGAATCTAACACGCTAACAGGTAAAATATTACCAGTTGGCCAAACAACAACATACTAACAACCAACCCGTTCAACAGCTAACAGTACTAACATCTGCCCAGCACGAGGCAATCAGCCATAATTAAGGCTAGCCTCTCAACTAATCAACGGCTAACCATGTCAACATGTTGACACGTCACGTCTACGGGACATCCTTGACATAATTAACAAACAATGGCGGGATCAGGTGACCTTTGTGTACACGGGACAAATAAAACAAAATGGCTTTAAAAACACGTCGATTCCCTGACAAACTACCGACATATCACCTTTTCTCACATCAGAAATGATATTCTATTTGCTCTCGGCGTCTACTTCACATGTAATTATCAAACCGACGAGAAACGCCGAATCGGAGAAAGTAGCGAAGAAAGAAAAAGAAGAGAGCCATCAAGAACACTATTTACTTTCGTGAAATGTCACACTTAATTATCTTCAACACTAATGGCTCATTATACTGAGAATGACATTGAGAATGTAAGGGAACACTAAAGAGAAAGAGATTGTGTAATATTAAATGAATCGTCGTGTAAACGCGGGAAGAATTGATGCGACGAAGAGCGCCCGGACAGCTGAGATCCAGAAAGTGAAGGCGGATTCTGGAGATTTCGTCAACGGTTTGGGAGGTTTATTAATGAAAATAAAAATAAGGATATAAATTACAACAACAACAAGAATAACAATAACGATCAAATACACAAACAGTCACACATTAAAAAAACTTCGGACACATTTTCTCACTCTCTCGCTCTCTGTGAGTGAGTGAGTGAGTGAGTGAGTGTGTGTGTGTGTGTGTGTGTGTGTGTGTGTGTGTGTGTGTGTGTGTGAAATTTCATGTTTCCCTTTCTCTGCTCAAGTTTCCTTCCGATGTGAATATTTCTTTATTTTCGAAAAACAAGGAATGTTTTCTATTTACTTCTCATCAATTTGTCTTGTGTAATTTAATTTTATGTTGTTTATGTCAACATTTATTAGACTTGTTGTTACGTTATGTTGTTTCTCTCGTGACGTCAAGCTAACGCCTGGACAAAGACATTTAAACAAAACGTTATAATTAATTTAAATATTTGCCAGAATCTGGCTCCGAAATGGAGTAATATCATCATGTTTATTGTGTGATAACATATATACATCATGTTTATTGTCTGCGAACATATAATCATAAATTTGCATTCCATAGATATTCCGAATGAAGTAGATGTTTATTATCGCTGAGATATTTGTTGTCATGTCGGATTCAGTTTCGTCTTCTTGTCTTGATGAGAAAAATATCTCTACCTACCACCATCACCACCGCTATCACCACCATCACCACTACCACCATCACCATTACCACCATCACCACTACCACCATCACCACCATAACCACCGCTATCACCACCATCACCACTACCACCATCACCATTACCACCATCACCACTACCACCATCACAACTACCATCACAACTACCACCATCACCACAGCTATCACCAACATCACCACTACCACTATCACCACCGCTATCACCAACATCACCACTACCAACATCACCACCAGTATCACCAAGATCACCACTAACACCATCACCACTACCACCATCACCACTACCACCATCATCACAACCACCATCACCACTACCACAATCACCAATACCATCACCACCACCGCTATCAACAACATCACCACTACCACCCTCACCATTACCACCCTCACCACTATCAACATCACCATTACCACCCTCATCACTACCACCTTCATCATTACCACCATCACCACCGCTATCACCACCATCACCATTACCACCATCACCATTACCACCATCACCACTACCGCCATCACCACCATCACCACTACCACCACCACCATCACCACTACCAACATCATCACTACTGCCATCACCACTACCACCACTACAAACATCATCACAACCACCATCACCACTACCACGATCACCATTACCACCACCACTACCCCTACGATCACTACTACGACCATCACCACCACCACCATCACTACTACCACCATCACCACCACCACCAACATGACCACTACCACCATCACCACTACCACCATCACCACTACCATCACCACTACCGCCATCACCACTACCATCCCTCACCACAACTGCTGTATTAAGATTGATAATTAAGTTTTGTTGAAGTTTGTTATACGCGCGGTAATTTGTTAATGTGTAATGTTATTACATAATAACACTTAATATGTTATGGATCACACACACACACACACACACACACACACACACACACACACACACACACACACCACACACACAGTTTTTCCCATATTATGAGTAATTAGGTTACACTGATATAGGAAATTTGTTAAATGTATAGCTATTATAATCCCGACATGTCATTCGCAGTATCGGAGATCTGCCTGAAATCCGCTGTTCTCGACCATGGGTCAAATAGATCAAGTGGATAGGCGCTTTAATTTAGATCCCACCACACCTAACTGCATATACTTAGGGATGCTAAATTAGCCGTGAATGAACGTTCACTTAGTGATGAACGGAAACGTATGAGGATTAGCTGTTAGGTTCGAGTAAATCATAGTATTTACTCAGGTTTGAGATGATATTTCGTTCTAGTCCAGTAATAATCCATTGTACAGTATTGCTACTTTGTTTTTATTTTAGTTAAATCACTTCAGTGAGTCCATACTGAGTTAGTGTACATTCTCTTTGTTCTGAACAAACTGTAATGTTTGTTAACACGCTGAGGCTATATATAGGGCTTGAATTTTCACTTAGGTTAGAGAAGAACTTCGACGGCAGACCAGTCGGACGTGTATTGATACATGGTTCATATAGGTAGGATTTATTCAGTTATTCGAACCCAGAATAAAGCTGAGGTCAGCATCTGAGGTGTCGAAATGCTTTATATACAGGTTTCTTTTGGACCACAGAAAATTACTGTTGAATGTAAACTGTGGTGTCAAAATAGTTTATGATATGTATGTAGCAAGTCACCATTGAACCACACGCACGTGTTGTTTGCTCCGAGCTGTGGTATCAAATGGTATGTTTTTACGTGCTTCCGCTTTTTGTACGTAGCCTGCATGTAGCCGCTTTCCTGTGGGCGTGACATATTTGTCGCGTACCAAAAGCGAATTAGCTGGTTCCCACAGGCTGATGAGTAGACCAGACACATGCTTAGGTATACGCACACATTTATCAATATGTGGAGGTATGGAACATTTAATTTTTAGATTAATGTATGTATAGTTGTATTTAGATTTATGGAGGTAGGTTTCGAAGGATGTTTAGATATGTTGATGCTCTGTGCCTGTTGCCTCTTACTATGTACCCTAAAAAAAAACACACACACACACACACATATATACTTGTAAACGATATAAATTAGTAGTATTTCTTTGTTGTATTGCTGAATCAACCTTACGAAGACTTTTCCCAACATCGACAAGGACACTCTGTTATCGCAGTATTTAGAATGTTACGGTATCCCTTCCGTAATAAGATGACACTAGTAATTGGCGACAATTGACATTCCGACACCTTCAACGAGACCTATTAAGACAGGTGTTATTAATTAACTTTACCAGGTTCTCTACGTTGATGTGATATTGTAAGGTTCTCAGCTTTGTTTGGGGCAACTAATGTTAGCGAAACATTAAACACTCGGACCTGACTTCATACACAATTGTTTGATTGTTATTGTTCGGTTTGAGCGCGGTTAAAACTTCTTGGAGACTTCAACGTTTGGTATTTCGCAGCAGAAAGCTTCGTCTAAAAACAGAGGTAAGTGTCTGCTGTCAGCGTCCAACAGTCGGACTTTCACTAGACAAATGGACTGGGATTCAAAGTTCCTTCGTTTAATAGAGTGAAATAGTCATTTATATATTTGCTTTATGTGGTGTAATTTCATTACCTTATCCAGTTGTGATGTGCAACGTTTATATTTTTGTGTCTACTTCTTCTGATGGATGTTTCTAAAACATTTTTTGTTTTCAGAATGAATATCTATCTCCGTCATAATGATTTTAAGTTTTATTGATGCTGGATGATGAGGTTAAGATTGGCTTTGTTATGTAAATATAACCTCTCCCCCCATAATACATTTCATAGATCAGTTTTGTGGCGTTTTGTTTGGGGGGGAGGGAGATGATTTGCATGTCTTAAATACCACGTGTGTTGGAGATTAGTCTGAAGCCATTTCTTATTGGCATTTTCAATGTCGGTGCCACTTATAGGACTGGCTTCATCAGTGAAACTTCATAGAATAAATCTGTATTAAAATGGATGTAAGATGTAACCGTCAATCCACACAGAAATCGTTCTAGTTAATATACCGCCGGAGATAACCCCCAAAATAATGTTTGCATGTCTAAAGATAATCTTTAGAGGTAACAGCTGAAAAAAATCTGAACTTATGAGTTAGAATACCTTACTGCGGCAAAATGCGCATCGAACTAACATCTTATTGTTTGATAGAGAATTCAACGTACGGTATATAACTTTATAAGTATTATCTTGAATAGAATTTTAAACATTTCTTCAAATCCATATATAGCATAGCATGCCGTGCCCTGCCGTGCCATGCCATGCCATATACATATACATCAAATTTGATTTAGACTTCCCGGTAAAAAAACAAGATGTTTTTGATGTTCATTATTATATAAGACAAATAGCGTGTGCATGGGCGTGCTTGTATGTGCTTCATTTACTATTTACCTTTTTCAAGCACCCAGTTCTATCTCATTAGCCGTCTTTTTAATTTAATATTCTGTATCCTTGTATTCGTATAAGATATTATCGAGTTAATTTGCTAAAAGTTCGGTTTATTTAGAAACATTTTTGTACTGTTCTCACTCAACAGGTGTTTGCCCCCCCCCCCCGCCTTCTTATATTTAAGATCTCCTTATATTTATTATCTCACTATTTATCGATAATTTTGAGTGCAACAAAAATATTAAAAAAATTATCATATGGAAGCTATCAATTAACATATTAATAAGGCAGATAAGTGAACCAATGAAAAAAGTAAAGCAACTAAAATTTGCTATTAATAACAAACAAATTAATTAAACCACGAATAATCCAAGAGAAAATTTTCATTTGATTTACAATTAAGTTAAGCAAATTTAAAGGTTACATGTTCACAAGAAAAAAGACATAATATACCTAACTAGTTCATAATTATAAAGACGATTATCAAAACTAATTAGTATATTGCTGGTTAGTAAAACGCAGATTTGTTCACTCTCAGCATAAGAAATTCAACTGAGACTGATATTACACCATGACCTATATCATAAATCATATTAATATGTATCATGTTAATATTTCAATAGCCATATCAGCTAACATATGTTATATAAAGTTTCTTTATGACTCTCATTACCTCCATCATATACTACCATATAGCTCCAGAATCTCGTCTACAGAATGTCATATTACAAATGAGTAAATAAACATCTCATCATTATTGGCCTAAATGTTTGTGCAATTTCTCGTATGATATTTATTTATTTGTTATGTGTTAATACCTAAAATATTACTATTATGTTCAAACATTAATAGCATATCATAAAATTATCAAACATATAGCAAAAACCATAATAATAATAATAATAATAATAATAATGGTAAAAGCAAGTAATCTTCCATCACGAAATATGGTGCATATTTATACATAAGATGAGGACTTCCTCAGGATAAAAATGATATTAACATAAAATGTCTATAATAAAGAAGAACAAGACAAAACTAACCCTTCAGCCCATTGTCATCTTTTTATGCACACACACACACACACACACACACACACACACACACACACACACACACACACACACACACACACACAACACACACACATTCCTCTCATCTACCAATTAGGTTCTAACCAAATTAGCCTAATGTTTACAAATTAATTCGGTGTTTCTTAAAAGTGGGCTTACCAAGTTCAGATAAGAGGTCACCGACAGAGCAATCAGTGTACCTTCTTATATTTACTTGTTATATTAAAAAACAGCATGCTTACCATGATTTATTTAACTGAAAGCTAAGCTGTTAAATAACTATCACTCACTATACACTAGCACTAAATCAATTTGTTGTCAACTATAACTGTTCAGTTCAGTTTATCAATTTCAGATTTTCGATGGAGATTTCGTTCTATCATAGATTCATTAGTCTTTTATCCAGATTCAACCTTCAAGATGTGATGTATGAAATATTATAAGGATAAGAATACAGCATAAAGTTGTACTAACACAAACATTAGACACTATAATCTAATATTTTCAGAAGATGCAGATGTTTAATGGCAACTTTACTGGGAACGTGTTGATGAACGACATGGAAATGGTAAAGTAGATAAATCAATATTAATAAATCAATATTAACAAATATATAGCCCTATTAGTAAATTTCAACATTAATAATAATCCATTATTAACTGTCAACAGAAGTCAGTATTAATTACCTGGATTAATTATCGCTCACGGGAAACGTAAAACTCTTCCGGTATTTCTCAGTATATTTATTGCTAGTTTAGTTTCGAATGTTTTCGGCTTGTTCGGGGTTCATTTAAAAATAATCTTTTTAAGGAAAATATTATATTTATCTGAAACAATATCAGGTTCTTTGTTTGTTTATTTCAGTATTTTCATTTCGCGGAGAAGACTACAGTTTTGTTCAGAGAATGGGTCACTGATTCAGAAAGTAAGTTCAGAACAACAACAACAACAAGGACAACAACGTTGACAATCACAACCAACACACACACACACACACACACACGCACGCACGCGCACACACACACACACACCAAGAATGAAGGTGATCTTAATATTTTAAGATTTCATAGTAAATATTACTTTACGATTGAATTATTGGTTCTAAGAATAGTTTCTTCACGACAATTGTCCACTGAACTAACTAATCTTTGAAAAATAGAAAATAGAAGCCTATAACTATTATTGTTTTGTAGAAAATTACAACAATTAAGTAGTAGTTACGGGTGCCTGAATGAGGGGTTGCGTAAGTGAGTGAGTGATTTAGTGAGTGAGTGAGTGAGTGATTTTTGTTTAGTCTCAGCGATGGTCATATTCGAACTCTGAGCTGGATATTTATAGCGCAGCGCTTTAACCACTACATGTCCAACAATTGCAACTTAACCATTGTAAACAACCCCCGAAACTTGATATATTACTCTCAGGTACCAGAACTGTAGGTGATCCAGATCATGGAGTTATGTCGCACAACAACTTAAATCTTAGCATAAAGGGTTGTTTCTCTGGATTATAATAATAATGGGCCAAATGACAGTTGTTTACGTGGCTGGCAACCTGAAATGAGGAAGACTCATATGGTCTGTAATTTACAGCTTCCCCACGGAGACTAATTCTAAATAAATTTTGAATTTAGAATGTTTGGCCTAGCTGGATGAAAAACAAACCTGCGACCTTGCGAACAGAATAACCCTAACCATAGATAAATAGCCCCACGCTCTACCCACGTGGCCAAAGAATTGCGACTAAACCCTGATGAATCGCTATAAGTGAACCAGAATTATGATACGAAAAAATACTATACAAACTCAACAAAGATGGAATGTTTAATAAGTTACAATGCATTTAATAAAATAGCATGCTAAATATTTATACATCGACATTTCTGTAAAATTAATATGTTAGAAAATTGATAATTCCCAATATTATCCATTAATATAATGATGTGATGCTCTTTTAGCTATCATATTGTGTTTCTTGCAAAAAAGAGTAAATTAGAAAACTCAAAAGGATCCAAAGAGTGACAATACTCCCATCACTTTCTGGATGAGGATCCTGTCTAAAATAAACTAGATAGTACTTGCTAAAGTATTTGAGTAACGAGTACGAGTACCCTAATTTCTTTGAGTATCAGGTCTTAATAACGTGTACTTCATACAGGCAAGAGTTCGAGTAAAGATTGAGATTATTTCTGAAATGAGTTGCTCACGAATATTTAATGTCATTTCTGATATAAATAATAACATCTGATGTTTGGGTAAGGGGAGGTTACTGGAAAAAAGATGTTTAGTGCTTTAAAAATGACATCATCTCTGTGTACCACTGATACAAAAATCTACAACACGACTGATCATGTTAACTGTGTTAAATAATATGTTGTCCAAACGATTGGCACATCACTCATTCTGACACGTTTTCTAACAAAGATTAACAACACAATTGATTATCCCGACTTCTGTAGTAGGTAAGCCACTGAGATCGATTGTTTTCGGGGATTTTGGTGTTTTAGAAGTTTCAGTAATTTATTAGTTTATTAGTAACGAGAAAACAAATTAGCAAGAATCAATTTAAAGCTTCGTTACATTTTTTTTTCTCCAGTTTTTAATGATGTATTTTCGATAAACCCAACAGGTTAATGTGCTAACAAGCAATGATCTATAGTCATACAGTTTTCAGAGCGTATTGTAGCAAATGAATTTGAGAGTCTGAAATGTCGTATCCCTTACATTACATCGATTTGGTCTGTACACAATTCCTATTATACACAAAAAAGTCTCAACCAAAGTCAAGGATGCTGTATTTCCGACGTATCAAGTGGTAAGTCGAGAAATCTGTGTGGAAATCGTACTAAAGCGGAGATTGTTTTCTGAGTACACAGGATTACAGCAAGTTTCTGGATCGATGTTATTATGTGACTACAGCAGTTCTACCTAGCTATACTCCAGTCAGGAATAGCAGTGTGATTGTGACAGACTTTCCCTGATCCACGAAGTCCAACTCTGCCACCTTAATGAAGATCATTGAGATGATGAACAATCCTGTATCCCAGTCATGTTCCAATGACCCGAGCCATAGTTTATCAACGGTGTTAACGATAGCACTACGTTTTCTAGATATTTTCTAGATCTGACAATTCTGACCAAATCTATTATCAAATGAACGATGATGGCACATCTTTATTATCTCATGCAAATAATGATCGACACAAGTAAGGACGTCCAGAAATGTTCTTGTCAACAAAACAGTTTTATTTGTCCACAAATCGTTTGAGACATTTCATAACAGTCCTTGTATTGATGAGATTCTAACCATGAACTTTATATATAACGTCCACAAGATATAATTTCTTCACGATATTCTAGAAGAGTTAAATACGTATAACGATGACCAAAGACAACTTATGGATCGACTGGATCTGAAGACAAAAATAAAAACATGCAAAGTATTCCAAACGTATTTGCAAGGAACTCTACTTATTCCAGATAGAACTTGTACTAGATTACCAGCTTTGCTACAAAGCTTGGATACATGTTTATTAAAATTTAATTTATTATCTAATTATAATCCTAATAGTTTAACATTATTTTTAGATATAATGACGTTCTCTCCGATAATAAAATTATCAATATGATAACATTTACTAAAGACGAGTTTTATATTGAAATTTGTCAGCATTTTCATTCCTAATATATGATTGTGGTCCAGTTATTGGGCGACTCCGTGGTTTGGTTGGTAACCCGTTGGACCACAGATCACTACCACCTGACTGATTTCGAATCTCGGCATGGGAATATCTGAAGGATGTTTCATCTTTGACTTCGCTTCATTACCCTTGGGGGTCGCTCCGCCCATTTAGCCTACCATATGCCAAAAAGTGACCGTAAAACATCAATCATCATCATCATCCTGGTCCCATTATTGACCCATGAGCAGGTCCCTTATATATATATATATATATATATATATATATATATATATTGTCATTCACTTATATCGCTGCCCAATTTTACTCTTTGTTTCCTATTATAATAATAGGTAAACATTAGTTCATAAGTAGATATGGATATTCCATACTCATGAAGTTTGGCTATAATTAATTTGTATGGTATGCAATCAAAAGCTCGGGATAAATCCATTAGCAATACATAAACAGTCTTGCCTTCATCTAGAGTTTAATATTTTCAATCATTAGCATAAGAACAGTTTCACAATTATGTTTTGGTCTAAATCCAGATATGAATAGGTCGAAAATGTTATCAAAAATATGCGTACATCTGATTCACCATTTCTCGG
Source organism: Paralvinella palmiformis (assembly GCA_025642065.1). Lineage (NCBI taxonomy): Eukaryota > Metazoa > Annelida > Polychaeta > Terebellida > Alvinellidae > Paralvinella > Paralvinella palmiformis. Next base: position 871,318 of record JAODUP010000015.1, read on the forward strand.
CAATATACTAACAGGTTTATAGTTACGTACATCTAGGTTACTATCGTTATTTACAAATGGGGTATATTTCTGCACGTTGCTGGGAATTTGGAAATTAACATATTCTCAAACTTGTATTTGCTAGAAAGAATCTGGAATGACACAATATATCAAAGCCAATTATCAGTAACCCAAATGGTAACATATTAATATTACATTTAAGCTTATTTAAGCGTGACCTTATTATATTAACATCAATATTATGAAACATACTGTTAGTATCAACTGATTGTATGAATTCAGTTCTATTTTTGATACCATCATGATCAGAATGGCTAAACAAACACTACAATACCTTGTCATAATCTTAAATATTAAAACTAGTAAAATGTTGAAAAGATAAATATCAGAAGACCAGTGGTAATATCGAAAACATCCTATATAGAGTCTATATGCCGAACTAATGGACAGTGTTTTATCTCACTCCCATGACGTCATTATATTTAATCGCTATGCATTAGTAATTTCCGTAAAAGGACGTATTTCCGTAACTCTGGACTCAACAACATGCGAGAAACTCAAGTGTTACGTGAGAAGAGAGTGGAAGAGCTTTTATACACAGCATTATACTAATGTACATTAAACCACACAAGAATGCCATATTATTATTATTATTATTATTATTAATTTAAAGCGATATCATTGTATAATTTTTTATATCTTGCATCTTACCATATCGGCAATTACTTCTCGTAGTAAACGCTGTAATCTATTTGAGTATCAAATGTTCAAAAGTGTTTTGAAATTCATGCACAAGTTTCAAAACATTATTTATCTACCCAGATTATGACAGCGATCAACTGATCATATATTAAATAAAGCCAACTTTATATGGGCTGTCTCGTATTATTGAATCTTACCGACAATTTGTTATCAATCTGTTCTGAAAACTTTGCCTTCGCCCTGAAATAATGATTATCGTTCAAATCTCTTAATGGGTTTTTACAGACTTATTATTTAGGGTATCATTGTACAGCACATTTGAATGGCTCCGGCTAGTAAGGACTATTAAATATACTTTATTATTATTATTATTATTAGATAGATAGATAGATAGATAGATAGATAGATAGATAGATAGACAGATAGATAGATACATTTTATTTCAGGTAAAACACCCATAGTGGATACATTCATACATACCTAACATAAAAAGACTAGATTACAATAGAAAATAGCATACTATAATACAGTAGCACAAACATTTGTCAATATAATATGAAACATTCAATAGTTATGATAAATATATAAAGAATTATCCTACTTCTGCCACCTTGGGTATGTCGCAACCATGTGTTGGCATTAACACAATTAACAATATTATTTGTAGACGACGACAACCTTTGGCGAAATATGAAATATGCTTTACCTATCGGTGCTTCATATGTATCAAATGCGTTGATTGCAAACATCGAACTGCGCTATCGCGTCTACCGTAGCCTAATAAATTACAAAACACATTGTTATATATGCTACTCTCAATTTGAATATACTCGACATGGAGTAGTGACACCATAGTTCAGAACAATAAAATGTAAACAATACGATTCAAGAAGATGGAGCTTCACTTTTTGCGTTCAATATGCAAGTTTACGTAGAATAGTATTTGAGCTTCCATATAGGCATCTCAACTGGCGACTGATATCTCCGTCGTCATTAAAATTGTTATTGAGAACAATACCGAGATATTTGATGGAATCTGTGTACACAAGGTCAACGTTATTCAGGCTTAATGATGGAATTGACAGTTTGTACATTTTAGGAACTATAGTCATGCACATAGATTTAACTGGATGGTATACTATATCGTATACAATACCATATTGTTGACATACATCAATAAGTTTCTACAGACCAGTGGCGGACGGGGCCAATAGACACATGTCGTCTGCATTAAAAAAATGATTTACACACGTACTATAACTGTAACAACCAACTTCTGTATCAGCTAATAGTGTTCTGAGGTCGTCTATATACAAAGAGAATAATCTTGGAGATAAAATTCAGTCATGTCGGACACCATTACTGGTTTTAAAATACACCGAAGCTGACGTACCCCAGTTTACACAAAACTCTTGGGATTTGCATCAAATTCATAATAATCATCTGCTATCAATACACGACAAAGCTTCAAGTGGTATCCGGATATTACAGAAGAACGTCTTTGTAGTGTGTTCGTATCTCCTAATATCTTCAGGTGTAGCTTTATGCCAGTTACAGGTTTGGTTGTGCGAGTAACGTAAACCGTCATTATCTTTGTTGGCAATAGTATTATTAATGTCACCATCATACCTAAAAACAAAAGACAGAGGCAAATGATCTGAACGTTTATCTGTGATTTTTATCTCAGATATGTTATTGTGTATCGAAAAGCTACATATATAGTGATCTAGCCAAGATGTTGTAAAATGGGCATTAGTTACGTATTTGAATGTGTCATTAGTACTACCAAACCACTCATAGTCAGATATATACAAGTTACAGGTCTTCACCAAATTTAACAACTCATTTTCAAAAATACTACCAATCTTTGCATTGAAATTACCTACCAGAACTATGGACGATGTAGCACTCTCTTCAACTAGGGAGATTAATGTTCGAGGTAGTGTACATAATCATCATAATTTTCATGACATTGATAAGGTAAATAAACATTGATAAATAAGTATACATTGTTGTTAATACATAGTTTACAGCCAATCATACACTTATCGTCATATTGCATCACAGTAATATATTTGGATATAGATTTTCCGCCATAAAATGCACACGCTGCCATATGGATGGCCAGATAAAATACCAGATTTGCTATCAATGGCACTTACACCAAATCCACTAAAATCAGGATTAACAGCTTTAAGTTTGTTCAGCTCATCCTCGCATAGCCAATGCTGCTGCAGAAAAATCACACCATGATCGTTATAGAGGACGTTTTTATCATACCCGAAAGATTTAAACCCATTACAATTCCAAGATATGGTTCTAATGTTGAATGTTACGATAACAATACATATTTATATAAGCAGACTAACATTTAATCAAGATATGGTCTGACAGTTATTATTATTATTATTAATTAATTAATTAATTAATTCATTCATTCATTCATTCATTTATAACGCTAACCTCTCATGTTTCAGGTTTTATCCCGACTTGTGTGGGTACAGCGTTGTTGGCTGCATTCTTCGAAGGTTTCAAAGTACTGCGGGAATACATGATAATAAAGTGTATTTCCCGAAAGACGCCACTGAATAGATGTTGGTAAGTTTGTTTTAATTTTAGTCTAAAAGAAACCCCAATTTTTACTCGAGCATGATAAAGATCCGTAGACGTTGACCTTTTCAGTTACTGGCAGTGTACGATGCTACATCTAATCCAGACTCTGATGCACCTTGTACAGACAACGATTAGCTACGCGCTAATGATGATCTTCATGTTGTTTAATGGCTGGCTCTGTATATCGATCCTGATCGGCATCACTGTCGGCTATTTGATGTTCGGATGGATCGCGTACGTTAACCGGAACATAAACATATTCGATCACTGTCCTTAGATTGTAAGGATGTCCTTCGTCGTCGGAACTTGGATTCACTGGTTCAGGTGATCGTTTTCCAGTGAAACTTGTTAATGGCATATAATGATCCTTCCTTGGCGAATTAATCGGGCAATTTTCAAGATGGAGAAAAAAACACAGATTTAGAACAGAAATTGTTCACGCCTCGAAATACCAGCACAAATTGTACTTTACTTATTTATTTCGGACGTTTAACAAACACACCTGTGTATGTGTGTATGCTTAATATCAGTAATAGTAGACAACAAATTATCCCTATTTACCATCACCTGATTTGTAATAATTCCGAAAAACAATTCGTTAGTAAAATAAATGTACATTTATATGATATTAAAATGTATTTAAATAAAACTAATTAAAACAATACGTATGTCAAACGTCTTATATATCGTTTCATCCCTGGAATTATATCTTGTCATAGGATATATATATATATATATATATATATAGAGAGAGAGAGAGAGAGAGAGAGGGAGAGATGGAGAGAGATGGAAAGAGAGGGAACGAGGAGCGAGGGATATATATATATATATATATATATATATATATATAAAGAAAGCAAATAGGATTCTTTGATGACTCGTCCGGTCACTCAAGAAAGTGACAGATTGGCTAACAAGCTGGTTGATCCAGTTTGGCGTACTAGTTGTCATGGCAATGGTATAAATAAACAAAGTAATGATTTAACAATACTGAAAAGTTTATTCCCACTGAATCGCTAAAATTGATTAAAGAGATGTTTCCACTAAATAAAGGGAAACAAATCTACACACCTGTATTTTATAACATCCAGTAAAACCAATCACGAGAAAACAGGATATTGAGGACTCCTGGTTTATTACGATACTTTTAGTTACTCAGTACTATCTTATTATCACTAATGGACAGTCTATGTGATGTAGGAATATAACATAACTATAATACAGTACAATCGATGACTGTGTAGGGAGGAAGTTAACCAATTCTGGATACATCAGCAAAGACTTTTCTAATAAACAACAAGTGTTTTCTTCTAAATGAAAAAAAAACCCAACCCATTATGATGGAGTTATTTCGTTGGCCAAATCAATAGCAAATTATATAGTCACACTGAAAACATGTTCTGTATATTTTATTAGACAAAGTCACATTTAAGACAATTATAAATTGCAACTATATCTTTGTGAGCTAAAACAAGCAGTTTCTGAAATGTGTGAAAACAACATTTCTTGGTGTTTTAGCCAGATTCTAATATGTGTGTTGTGTGTGTGTGTGTGTGTGTGTGAAGTTGACCTTTTACGCCTCCTTTTGTGCACATATAGTTGGATAAACGAACTCAGAACTAAACAAAAAGTTAAGTAAAGTTCTAGATGTCCTTCAAACTTAGCCAGCCCTGGATTTGAACCCATATGGTAGAAACCTGTGGCATGTAGGTCATGAAGATGCGATATATTATTATTATTTTATTCAACCTCCATAGAATGGAGAAAATACAGGATAAAAGTACATACAGCATACTATAATATATATATATATATATATATATATATATTAGAGAAACCCCATTGTCCTAGTGATTATGCTTGTGTCTGTGTAGGCGGTAAGGGGGGGGTTGTTTGCTTGTGTATATATTTAGAAAAAGGATGATGTGTAACTAGCAGTAGGTGATGCTTTCTCTTCAAACTGTCTTAAATAATATAACACCTGAAGCGATGTTTTGTGACCTCTCAGGCAGAACATGAAACATTATACTGCTCGATGTTAAACGTACGATTGTCCTTAAGATGCCCGGAGACAACGACGATATGCAGAGAACACGACACGCATGCACACACACACACACACACTCACATACACTCACACGCACGCACGCACGCACACACACATATATATAGAAAGAGAGAGAAGTGGCGGGGAAGAGCCTGACCTGAACAATAGAAGCCACTGGCCACTATCTACACGAAGTAGAGAATACTATATTTTTCAGTATCAATATCAGTCTGTTGTAGTAGACTGACTGATAGCTAGTACTACAATCAGTGACGCTCAACTATCAACCGTAACAAGTAAGTGTAACCTTGTAACAGTTATAGTATCAAAAAGGGTTTTTGTGAAACAGAACAATACATACACATACCACAATACGCATTCATCTATGTAAACGATAGTTCCATGTTCTAGTCCAATACATAACAAGGGTTAACTTAATTTGTGTGCGAGGATGTATTCGTGCGCGCACGCGAGAAAGAGGTTTGTCATTGGGGAACGGTTTTAATGAATAAGTTTCAATGTGAAAAATTGTCATAAAATGTATTAGTAATTAATTTTTAATTCAAAACAATTCAGCGCGCTGTGTTTGCTAATGCTGACCCGTGACCTTTATAATATGGCTTCTCTTCCATAATCAGACTATTTGTGCTGCACGACTCTAGGGAGTACTATTTATCATAACCATAAAACACAAAATCAATTTCCGTTCCCTGTAAATTGGCTGGCTACTCAATTTAATGGAACACTAGACTTTTCTAAGGAACATCTCATAAATATGTAAATTTTGAGTTATGTTCACGTAGTCCCTTGTTGAAATATAGTTATTGTAAAATTTACAGCACATGGAATATTTATCAATTTTAATCGACACCCCCATACATAACAATACAACATCGGAGTGGTAATATATATAGACACCTTTACCGTGTTAGTAGTTTATGTTATTGGTATGATATATAACATTATACCAATAGTTAAAGGAACTAGACAGTAACAACAGCAATATTGTCTAATAGGTGTCTAACCTGTTAGTAGTATTTAACTGATAGTTTACTGCAACAACAACTATTACAACAATAACAATAACAACAATAATAATAACTACTACTACTACTACTACAAGTAATAATAATGCTAATAATAATAATAATAATATTGTATTATTATTAGTAGTAGTAGTAGTAGTAATAGTAGTTGTTGTTGTTGTGGTAGCAGTAATAGTAGTAATAGTGGTTTGTGTTATTATGTTATTTATATTGTACACACTGTGTACTATATGGAGATAGTTTATTAAGTGATATTGTGATTGAATTATTATATTTCACGTGTATTTGCATTACTATTTATTTATTGGGCGACAGCATTATGTCATAGATGATGTGTCTCGTGTCAGAACTTATTGAAATCAACGGTATACCAAAACGTTGTGAATATTTATGGTTTTATGACATCCCCGCTTAAAAGCTGTAAAAACATAAAACAGTACCTGATATAAATGATCTTATATCTACAGTACACATTTATAGTAGCCCAGATTAAAACTCAGATTCCGCTTTCAATTTGTATTATTGGTTTTATTAGTTACGTAAGCTAGCTGTAAACAAATCTTCCACCAATACACATTCTAAACATAGAAATGCCATATGTAAACACATCTAGCTCGTTCACGCGGCTGAAACAGCTAAAATGTAAACATTTATGATATACATTAGTACATGATACATTAGTGCATTTATTTATACTTATCCTGAATATCTGATATCGAACTATTTGATTATTGTTTACCTTTTGCCACAGTTGACTGTTAATCAAATTTATCATATCCGTCAAAATTGTACATTACTCAGCCTGTACGCATCTATTTAACACATTTCTTTATCTACCAAGACCATAAATAGTATATATATATATATATATATATATATATATATATATATATATATATATATATATATATATACCCACACGCTAATGTGATTTAGATGTGAGATTTTCGTGACAATCACATATTAAGTGTTATTGACGGAGTTAAAGTGATGAGAGATTTTTCCCCAATTGATTCTAGAAAGAAAAAAAATATAACGTATTATAGATAATATATATTATAGATATGGATTCTCATGATTTTGACACACACAAAGCTGGTTCACACATGAACAATAAACAGTCAGATCCAGACAATGTCGGTGGACATCCGTGGGTAAGTTAAGAAACACCAGAAACTGTTCAGTGATCATTAAAATTATATAAATACAAAACAATAAAGATATATACGTCTAGTAGCGGATCATAGTTGTTAAATGCTTACTTCGTATTTCAGGTATTCATGTTCACCAACAGCGTGACGTTGTTATTCAGAGAATGGAGTACTAATTCTAAAAGTATGTGCTAATATTACAATATAGTTCTTCTGTCAGAGACATATCTTATATTTGTACACATTTAATAACTAATGTCATTTGTAGATCTATTATTATCGATATTATTTCTTCTTCTTCTTCTTCTTTTGTTGTTGTTGTTGTTACTGTTGTTCCTGGTGCAACTTAGGGATGAGAGATTTCCGAGCTTTTTCCAGAGCTGTAGGTAACATTTTTTGGAAATGGGGAGTGGGTCAAAGTGGTGGTTTGGAGAACATTTTTCTTGCAGAAGATATGTTGTATCCCCACTGAAGTAGTCTCAGATTGTACTAAAAATATACAAAACCCGATTATTGACTCAGAGGGCTTTCAGTGTCAGAATCAGCCCCCCCCCCCATCCTATCGTCTGTGGCTCACTTTTCTCTGCATCATCCTTCCCCGCGTTTTAGGGCTTTTTTTCCCCAAAAGCCACTCTCGTGATTACTTCTACTATCGCTACCACTACAAATAATCATCAATAAGAACAACAACAACAACAACTACTACTACTACTACTACTACTAGTACTACCACCATCACTACCTCGACCTATCTGATTAGTTTTAAATACAACAACGACGACAACAACTAGGTACAACTACTGTTATTGCTACTACTACTACTACTACTACCACTACTACTGCTAGTGCTATAAGATCATTGACAACAATAACAACAACATCAACTACTACTACTATCTTCAGAACAAAAACCTTACTAATGTACCCTCTAACACCTCCCTCCTTCCTCCATTTAGCCTTTCCCGTTGCCTGTTTTGGTGTCGCTTTGTTGGCTGTACTTTACGAAGGACTAAAGATTCTCCGAGGATATCTTATTACGAAAGCTATTTCCCAGCAACAAGATAAACTACAGTGTTGGTAAGATTAACTATCCCTAGATCTGGATCTGTATTTGAGCTAAAGGAAATATTCGAAACTTTGTTTTCCCTTTAACTAATAATGGTACAATTAGTATAGTATAATTATAGAGTTTGCCTCGGATGCCATTCATTGTATATAGCTGCTATTGCCCTCTGCTAAGTGGAATTTGTGACATACTCATTTTCTAAAATACTTTTATATTATTATCATAGAAATGGTGCACATCTGTAAGATATTAACCTAAGTCATTTACAGTATAGTTTCAATTTTATAGGTCATCAATGGACACATGTTTGTTGATATTATAACAATAAACTATTGATAACTTACTGAAGGCGAGGAGGCTTTAGATGTTCACGTCGAATTGGAATATTAATCTTGGAGTTTCATGGAATTTTTATAACGATTATTTATATAATATTTTTTGTATTCCTTTCGTGTACATATGACGGTATGGTTATTTAAGTTCATGTATTTCCAGCTCACATGTTTTTATTACTGATTACCTTCCAGTGCCATTAACTGTACTCTGATGCACCTGTTACAGACTATACTCCACGCCACACAAGTGACAATCGGCTATATCCTAATGCTCGTGGTTATGACCTTCAACGCGTGGCTCTGTATCTCCGTTCTAATTGGTGCGACCTTGGGCTATCTGCTATTTGGGTGGACGATCGTCGCTAAAAAGATCATCGCCAGATTTGATTCTTGCCATTGATAAAACCCAGAACCGTATTATCCATAAGGCTCACCAGGCTTCAGTCTAGGGACCCCGCAGGGACTAGCAATCCGTCAATTATTTTCTTTTTTGACGGCTGGTAGATCCGAAGTACCTAAATGCATAAGGTCCCACCTATGGGTTAAAACGGTTTTGATACAACGACGATCATCAAACATCAAACCTGCTGTAGATCGGGGTCAATGGGAAGACAGCTTCGGCTACATTGGTCCCCCAATTTCTTTATATGTAATATACTTGTAAAATTGCATTATGTATACGTTATTTGATATTGAAATTGGAAACAAATACTACTACTACTACTACTACTCCCATCTAGGAGACTTCAACATCAGAATCGAGATTCGCCTGATACCGTTTAAATATGGACGTCTTAACATGATTTATGTAGATAATACATTTTGTTTGTTTATAATATTTATATATCATCAGATGATGTGTACTCTAAATGTTGGGATATGGGAAGAATCTGGTTTTATAAATAAATAAGGCCAATTATGAGCTCTACTCAGTCATAATGAGTGGTAGTTATTGATTTGTACTTACAGATTATAGTTGCTTTGAGTGCTCATAGATAACAGTAATATCTTCAAGACATGTTGAAAATCAGGCTACGGCTAAAGTATAGCTAGTGGGCTAAATGACACAAAACAGAACGAATTTCATAGAGATAATTGAACGCCATATCGGATGCTGAAAGCATATTGCGCATGAACCTTCAGCTTACAGATAATAAAATACCAAAGTAACGATAAATATTAGTAAAACAATACGGGTATAATTGTTTATCTTAACACACACACACACAAACACATACACAAATTTCCCAGTTACAAATATTTATTTTAAAAAAACAAGGGCAATGACGAGCCTTTCCTTCCACAAACCTTTTTTTCTATAACAAACATCGATCATCCATTTTAGCTCATTCTATACCAAGACTTATTCTGAAACGTATTAGACAGCGAATTAATAACTGAACATTTATCTTGTTAATTCCGCTCTAAGATATTTTACGTTGATGATTCTGTCCAGATTTTCAATTCGAACAATGTAATAGCCTGTTCCTTTTCTTAGTTAACTAAGGAACCTCAATGGTGACGGGAAAATAAACTTCACACTTCGAAGTAAATATAATGTAACAAACAATTATTTTATTCCCTATCAGATGCACTATAATTCTAACCACCAGCTATCATATTTACATTAAAAGCTTTCCTAAATCCTTAATTTCCGAACTTTCTCGAGCCATTGCTAGTGTGTACTACACTCACTAGGGATTATCATATGACGTCATCTTTGCCAAACATCACGTAGTGCCACAGCTTTGTTTGCGAGCGTTTTGACCAGTTGATAGACTAAATGTCAGATTCCGACGAAAGTTTTGACATTTTCAGGGATAGCAAGCCGTACAACTTTAAACACTCGTAAAAAGGGTTGCAGACAATATTAATTGCCAGAAATCAGCTGCAGCAAGTGCAGCTAGAGCAGCCATCAACAAGAGTTAAATTGGCGTGTATTTGTTTGTGTTGGTATAAGTTTAGTTGATAAGTCAACACACTGGGCCTGGAATATGAATATTTCCCTCTTCCATAAGTGACGTATATAGGAATGCGCCGCCCTCGGTGGAATACCTAATAGACTAGTTTACGGGTTTAATAGTGTCTATAATACACAGCGATAAGAAGCTTTGAGTAGGCCTAAGTAAACTATTTTTTGCTAAGTGAAATTCTACTTTATTCACGAATGCATAAACTGGTGAAAGTCCAATAGTTTGCTCCAAAGATTATCCTATTATCGCTTATACATACCCGTTTTCTATTCAGTTTCTCCATCAAACTGTTGATTCGTGCCATAGACGGCGAAATAACGAATATACGTTCCTCAAAGTGGTAAGTTGGCTTCCACTGCATTCTGTTCATGTTTCACTGCCAATCACACAAACGAGTCTTGTTTTGGGGGAATTAATGCATACTCCATCCTCTGGCAGACCCATTTGGACAATTATATGCAGCACAATACACCATTTTATGCATTTAACAAAGACAATATAGAACACATAACACAGGTTAAACAAGGCCACTTTGTTTGTCAAATATGATATCACATTCCGAAGTTTTCCGGACATTCTCGATTAAAGTTGTGGGATGTGAGATGCTAGCAAAGCAAGTTTTAAAACCACTGTAATTTTATTTCTATAATTGTTTTATTTTATCTCTGACTGAAATTGATGTTAATAAAAAACATTAGCATTTAGACTAATTTTAAAAAGGGTAATTAAGCGCCTTAATGGCTTTTCACTATAGAGTCGATGCCGTTACGAAGGAACCTTGATACTGGTAGACGTGAAGGCTATTTCTAGAATACAATCCAGGGCTTCCATCACTGTGACCATTCGTTCTACGACATGTGATATAATTTTGGTTTTTCAAACTGATGCTCATATGGAGTCATTTCAAAGGAATCTTATATATCCAGTGGGATGATGGTTATCTGTCTATTAGTTTCTTGCACAGGTCTTTATCAGGATCACTTTCGAAAAGATTTTGCCATGAACAATAGGTGATGTTTAAAAGCATTCTTGACACAAGAATCACTTATAACTGTAGTTCATGCCTTTGTTACATTTCGTATAGACTATTGTAACTCCCTATTATATGGCATACCTGATTATAACATTAATCGCCTTCAGCGAATTCACAATAGTGCAGCTCGCATTGTAACAAATACTAGAAAATATGATCATATTACCCCCATTCTTCAAAAACTACATTGGCTACCTGTTAGACAGCGTATCCATTTTAAGATTCTGTTAATAACTTATAAATCTATTAATGATATGGCGCCAGAATACCTGTGTGAACTGCTTTCCATTAGAAAGTCATCCCGAAAACTCAGGTCATCCAGTCAGATACTATTGCAGGTGCCAGTGTCTCGGCTCAAGTCATATGGTGATTTTGTGTTTAGTGTTGCAGCCCCCACTTTGTGGAATAAGTTGCCAGCAAATATTAGAAATTCGTCGTCTCTTGGAAATTTTAAGTCTCTTCTAAAAACACACCTATTTAAGGTCGCTTTCACAGAGCGACCTCCAAAGGTAATGAGGCGAAGTCAAAGATGAAACAACCTTCAGATATGCCCACTCCGAGATTCGAACCCGGGTGGTAGTGATCTGTGGTCCAACACGCTACCGCTAGACCACGGAGGCGCCCCTAGATGAAAGTATGTCAACAAACACGCATACACTATATCTTTCTTCGTTGTCAAACAACTGAAAATTATATTCTAAGCCTTCATGAACTACAAAAGCATTGACTGCTTTCACACACGCCAACTCGCTAAGTAGTCGATCATAACGGGGATGGCCCAAGGGAAGAAACGTTTTTTTGAAGGTTGAATCGTGTTTTTTTTTTACTGATGGCAATATAACGAGATTAAAAATGTATTTAAATGTCAATTAGTTAATTTTGATAACATGAAATCAGTTAAGATACTGTTCAATAATAGAGGGCGTTGTATTAATAACAATTTATATTTAGCATAGTGTGTGTAATGATAATAGGAAGAGGTCTTAGTGTGTGTTAGATAGTTTTACATTAATATTTATATTTTATTTTCTGATAAACTGCTTTCCATTGATGAATAGTAAACTTGAATGGTTAATGAAATTACACAGTTCAAGCTGAAAAATCACTGTTTCTTGTAATAGATTTATTAACGCATAAATAACAATAGTAATAAATTCTCTCTCACTCTCTGGATTGATTTCTTTCAGAGAAAGAGAGAGATAGTGTGTGTGTGTGTATAGCAGCTATATTGACATCTGGAAGCTGTTATCAGTATAAATATCTTGACAAACCAATAAAAGCTGATCTAATAATTAGTATTTTTGCTTCATTAGTTGCAACTTTTACATGAGAAAATTATGCTAATAAAGTAGGAAATAAATCATTCTAAATAACTGACATATATCACAGGTCCTGTAAATTAATAATCAGTCAGCCCGGCAGGAGGTTAATCAAAATAACCATTAAATCATTTTATTATTTCAAATTGTTTAGACAGGTAAATCAAATGCAAATTTATAAGAATATAAAGCAATATAAATGAAAACATTCAAATATATTTATACAAAACAACAAATCCACCATATATCATATCTATCATATCAAGTGTATATGTGTGTGTGTGTGTACAGATGGATGATTGTCTATATTTGGCATCCATCCATTTTTTTATTAAATATGGAATGGTACATTACACCATCAGGATATCTTTTATTCACACCTTTAGGTATTGTTACATATACCAGAATATGTTTTAGAATCTAAACCAAAATAAGGATAACATAAAGCATGCTTCATTGTGTGTGTGTGTGTGTGTGTGTGTGTATGTTTGTGTCTGCACATATATATATATATATATATATATGCACACACAGACACACATTACTGTGAACATTAAGAGTAAATAAATTAGGCCATAAATATTGACGCAGTGTTACATTAGAACCATCACAATGCTATTTTTTGACACCATATTTACAAACATGTTACTTCTTGACACACTTCTGCCAGCCAAGTCCTCCACAGGCCATTGATACAATGATGTAGATCACAATCTGTAACATAAAATATGACAACAGAGATGTGGACAAATCTATAATATCATGTCTAGTACAATATGAGATGTGTCAATGTTAAACGTAAGAACATCCATCACTTGAACAACATTATAAATAGTTCAGCTATTTTGTTATCACACACACACACACACACACACACACAGTATCATTTTCATACAAAAACGTGTTCAAAAGCAGTTTAGAGATCCATTCTAAGAACTTCAACAATTGATTATCATTGAGAAATAAGAAAGGTCTTATTTACACCTTGTCCCAAATTATAACACCATAGTCATCTTTTAATGCACAGTTCAGATCATACATACAGATTCAGTATACAAAAGATATAATATAGGATTAAATCAAAGTGTAATTAGCAAATTTGTAATAAGTTAGTTGTGTCAAATGAAACATTTGACAGATCCAACTTCACATCCGGGGAACCTTTTAACATGTGAACTAAATATCTGTGACCAAGATACTGCATCAGCATGATCAGAGTTGACTATTCATAACGGCCAACTTTGATGCTCATATCTGTATTGTTTTCTCCTTCAAATTTACCATATATACTTGTGTATAAGACGATTTTTTTGGTTCTGAAAAGGGGGTTCCCAGAAGCACCTCGACTTATCATATTTCCTACCAGCTGAAGGAAAGATGCTTTTAGCCATCCTTGATACAAACACTATAGGATTCAACCCAATAAGAGCCAGAGTCGGAACAAAATCGCCACATCTCTGCCTACTAGTCGTAGTCAATAAATTAAGATTCATTTTCACCAAACTGTTATTTGGATCTCAAAAACATGCCAGTCTGTATGTAATATAATACTTGATGGTCAACTGTTATTAACTACCAGTACTTCCAGATGATTAGCGATAATATAAAAATTACTGTTCACATTGCTAACCATGCTCACCACTTGCTGTGAAACAATTAATTAATAACACTTGCCAGTTGAAGGGAGTCTACGATCAAGTGTGTTTCATGTGACAAGTTTGTTTATTTATATTAGTGATAACATCAAAGTGAAATATGTCTCTCTCTCTGTCTCTCTCTCTCTCTCTCTCTCTCTCTGTGCTTGTGTGTGTATGTCACTGTCCATGAAGAAATTGATATTCACAACGCACTAGCTGACACCATGAGTTTGAATGACTGGGTCAACGTTTTCCCTAAAGAACGACAATGATTCGGATTTTGAGGGATTTTAAGCCAATACTTGACCTTGACTTATACAGTGAGCATATGCCTGAGGAAAGAATTACAGGGTCAAAAATTGGCCTCGACTTATCTGCCGGGTCAACTTATACATTATGCCATCTTTTCTTAATCCCACTCAAAACAAACATCTTCTTGAGTTCTTCTGATGCCATTCTTTCTGGATATCTAATTACTATTCTCTACTTTGTATAATTAATACTAATCTAATTTAGTAAAATATCTACTTACTATAACTATAACAACAATGATGATCGTCAGCTTCATGTTTTTCCACCACATTGAACGAGCCAGGTTATGACTCGTCTTCCTGAATGTTGTCGACTAGGGAAGAACAAATATACGGCTAGGTGAATGTTTAATGTTGGCAACTATCAGATACCGCTTGACCTAAATAACTGTTTTATGGCACCTGGCCAAGTATTACAGTACACAGAAAATATTCACATAGATATACATACAGTAGAATTCAAATCGTCCGTCTTATCCACCAACAACTCCAGACGTTCTCCTCTTGATGCGATACTGTCTGAAATATTGATAACATTAGTTTTAGTTAAGAGGTTTATCTGAGCTAGAATGTCTCATTCTTTGGATCCGGATAGGCTATATGCACAGATCAATCGGCAGCACCATCTGTCCACTGAAGGGTATTATATCTCCAACAAACAGTGAAGCTTGGTTAAAATCCTAATTAATTCTCTAGCTGTTAGAACTAGTGCCTGTTCTTCTGAATCTGGAGAATTAATAGTAAAATGTCATCATTAAATCTCTGGCACCAGAGAATTAAGAAAATTTTAACCATTCTTTCTGTTGCACAGCCAGGGAATTAAAGGGATAGTCCACCCTTAGAATATATTTTTAAATATGTAATGCTTAGAACAGTAACCAAAAATTCCACAATAATAATCACGAAATATACCTGATATCATAGATATAGGGAAATAATCCAAATTACTGGAGGGCCACCATTACAGCTGCACCGGAAGCTAAATTTGAAGGCGGGAAGGTGCAAACTGAAATGCTCTGACGTCACATCAGCGAATTTCTATACTGATGCGGATTATAGTTTCTCTTGAGCGTTAATATCTAGCCATTTTGAATCATCTTCCTCTTGTCAGGTTCCTTCTGGCTCAAACTGATATGGTTGTATGTCATTCATGACGTAATTTTAACAACGCAGTTGCGATATATTCTGGAATAATTCTTTGCTCACACTTGTTTACATGCTTTTGTATGGGCTCTACAGACTTCAGGTCAACCGGATGTGTTCAAGTGATGTCAGCAGTCAGGAGCTTCTGGTCTCTGTCTAGCTTCAAAATGGTGACACCCACAGCCCATTAAAAGTGATTAATCAGCACTTTGAACTGGATTATTTAATATGTAGGTGATCATTTACACATTTTGACATTATTTATGATATTTAGTGTAGCTATACTTGTTCTCAAAAAAAATTCTGAGGGTGGACTATCCCCTTAAGTGTAATATTTTGTATCGATCTTCTGATTGGATATATGTTGAGCATATGTATATCTATATCAGTAACTGTTTCTGTGCACAAGAAACATGCAAATGTTTTGAAAACATAATATCTGTAGGCTTGGGTTTGATTATATAAAGTCTTAAATACAGACTGCAGTAGTTAATTAAATGTTGAGCCATTTATACGAGACATAATTACTGACAGTTAATTAGAATGTAGTTTTAGAACTTTCAAGTTAAGAATATACTTATAAAGACAGACACATTTTCCCACTGTGACTTTTATTGTTATTAAACTAACACATAATGCAAAAATGCCTGTTTTTTGTGTTAATGTTCTCTAAACCTATCTGTATTCACTAACTGCCCACTATGATTTTTATCTTTATAGAGCTATCTATTATATTTATGGATTCCACAATGGTTTAAATTAATTACAGGAAGAATAGAATAGTAATTAGGATATATTACAGGAGAAGCTTTATGTTAGATGTTTGCATGTTTGTTAGACTGAATAAAAATAACATGATTCCAACAAATTCATCCTCCTCCCCACATGTCCTCTGCTACTTTCTCAAATGCTGGATCTCAAAAGCAATGTGATTATTATATACTGGTGGACAGATAGCACTGCATGTCAACTGAAACAGTGGCAATGGCTGGATTGAGACATCATAGTGCGTAGCTATTAAGATCCTTGATCACATTTTGTGAGTGTCAGGGTTGTAAATCTACAGTGTTAACAAAAAGGATTTACCTATGTTTCTGACAAGAATACCCTTCAGTTCATCAACTTGTTCTTGTACTTCTGTCACTTTGTCAGCACCTGTTACATCAGCACTGTAGTGGTGCTGGGGAGGGATTATAATTTAGGTTAACAATAAGACAGCAGCCACTCAATATATAATAACTAATGTAGTGTTTTTTATGATTTAAACTCTCTCTCTCTCACACTCACACAGACACACACACACACACAGAGAGAGAGAGAGAGAGAGAGAGTTTACAGTTTATGTACAGTTACCAGACATGGGGTAAATCTTGTTTTGTCAATTCCACTCAATTCCATTTGGTTCATTCCAAATCAAATTGATCAATTCGAAATTCCGTTTTTAGTGACTTTTTTGTACCTACTACTTTTTGCCAGGAGTCTGAGCACCTACTCCGAGTAACTACTTAGAATATCTACTCCGAGTAGTTTATAATCCTGGTAGGATTGTCATGGTAAAAGTATTTCTGAATTAAAAAATTAAATGGTAATTTAATTTGTGGATGTACTTATTCTGGAATTGACCATCAATTCCAATTCCAGAATTGAATTAACCCCATGTCTGTCAGTTAATGTCAGTAAGTGTGTGTGTATGTGTGTCTTCTGTAAGATTTACCATTTGAGCATTCAGAGTTCTACTGAATTCACTGTTCATGGAAAATGGTAGTGCTGTCTGTGCACGATCTCCATACTGTATCTCAAATCTGAAATAGATTATTTATAACAAAATAAATAATGTACATATCAAAATATATGAACCAAGTTTGTTCATAATTGTAATCAAACTTTTAAATATATTGAATTTGAAGATATTTTTGTTACTTAATTTAACAATGGCTACCTTCTTTTGATGTCATTAAGAAATGCAAATGCTTTAGACCTCTCAAAGTCCTGAAATGAATAACATGTGTAAATTCAAACATGATAGTGCACACATATACACACACACTCAGAGAGAGAGAGAGAGTGAGAGAGAGACACACACACACACACAAACACAGTAAACAAAATACATAGTTTTATCTTTCCCAATTTGACATTTTAATCTTCAAAAAATTAGAATTTAAAAGAGCACTTTCAGTTATTAATGATAAACATTTGAAACATGTAATATGCTGGTATGATGTGATCAAACATCTAAAAAAATTACATTTGAGACCATTCTGATGAAAACCAAGTCCACTCATGTATGGCATACTTACATCATCAGTGATGGCAAGATAAATGATCCGATTATCTGATATATAATGGAATAAATAGCTGAAAATGAAAACAAATGATTATAATACTTGTCATTCTAAGGCACAGCAGAAACAGATATGATATGTAACTTTTATTAGAAGGTAAACTAAAATATGTCCCATGGTAGAACAGCAGAGAAAGTTTAATCTAATGCTGATGTTGTGAATAATGTAAACATTATAACTTACTTGCCATGGGAATATGTTAGTTTGGCATTCTCTGGTGAGATTTTGGCCAGCACCTGATCGATGACTTCGGTAAAGTTACCTGAACAACTTGCATATTTGGCTAGAACTGTGTTACCTCGTGACACAGTGGCAAATAATATTGGCATTTTTGCAGCTGCTATAGATGTTTCATCAAAAGTGGGCTTGCATGATTCTGTAAACAGTATTTGGTATAAATAAATTATTAACAAATTACAGAGCCTAACACCCTATGTTATTTTGTTGTTATAATACATTTGAAAGCACCATAACTAATATCTAAATGTGACTTCTGTGTTTCAGCTGTATAATTTTGTGAGATTTAAAATTAATTCCTGTACACATGCTTTTATTATTAATCTATTCTGTATGGCTGACATGGGACCATGTATAGTATTTGTTTAGTATAAGCAATGTTGTAATTTGACTGTTAATGTTATGTTATATAATAATACTGTGTTTCCTTATATCTACTATGCAATACATAAACAGACTTTACAGCATTAATTGTTTTTATTCACCTGGGAACAAAGGAACTGGCCATTAACCAATACCAATTTTCCAGGATACTTTTTATATATATATATATATATATATATATATATAAAACAATTTCCATATATTGATATATACATACAGGGGAAAAGCTATCAAATATGATAGAAAATTGCCGGAACCAAAGAAGTATTGGATGTCTTCCCACTGATATATATATATATATATATATACACACACACACACACACAATAAGCTTCATTGTGTACTTGAGAGGTCTGAGTCCCATAGTACAAAGTATTTGCACACTTGTGCACATGATAAATAATGAAGCATAAACAGATGAGATATAAATTACAATTTGTTGAACATGTTATGAACATCTAGAGCATGGTAAATATATTTAAACAGATTGATATTTACATATTCATTATTCAATGACAATAAAGAACAAAATGTATTAAAAGAGTAATTAAAGAGGATGCCTTTGAGGAAAGTGGATTTAAGGTATTGGTACAGGGGACAGACAGAAATCAAATGATATTCATTCCCTATTACACAAATGCCATTATTTACACAAAACATATCAATTCAATTGGAATTGACCCTCCACTCCAATTCCGGAATTGAATTGGCAATATGTCAATAATTTTGACATTGAATTAATGTTTGGTAAAGATGACATCACACAATAACTCCTAGCGAGTGTAGTACACACTAACAATGGCTCGTGAAAGTTCGGAAATTTAGGATCATTTTAATGGAAATATGATAGATGTAACTGGTAGTTAGAATTATTTTGGTAGCACATCTGATAGGGAATAAAATAATTGTTTGTTACATTATATTTACTTCGAAATGTGAAATTTCTTTTTCTGTCACCTTTAACATTTGAAGCACATGTAACCATTACAATACAAGTATGACAAAGATCTTGAAAGTTTTACATTTTACAAACATTTGGCACACTATTTCTTTGTTAATTTCACCAGCAAAATATATATTTTAATCAAGACCATATACTAAATATTATATCAAATGCATCTGTATAGCTGAAGAAAGTCCAAAAACTATGTCAACTGAATCACCCCCAAACATCTCAATTTCCAGGACTACATTATGACCCTAACTGATTACTTCCATAAATGCTGTAAAGTGGCTCCCTCTAGTGAACAATAACATATTTGGACAGGGATATTGAGGTTTCTCAGGAATCTACATTCGTCATTTCTCTTGTGGTTTAAGATTGTAACTAAAAATATATTTGGATATACTATATAGATGCTCATCTATGAGATGAATTCATGTAGCAGTCAAATCGTTTTTATAACCACTTGAAAGGAAATGGCCCCAAACTCTTGTATTAGTCAAATGGATAACAAACAGTTGCCATGGCAAAAATGCTCAATTTCACTCTGATAAACAATATTCTTGATCACAGTGAAAACAATGGAAAATTTGCCAATGAAATAAAAACATTCCTTACTGATTCTCTCATTCCAAATCAGAATTATTACGAAAGTTATATATTTGTGGCTACAAGAGCATGTCTAGTTTTATATCATAACATTCCATTTAGAAGCCATCACAGTTTGTTTTAAGAATGATCTCTTTATCAGCTAATTAGCCATATGGGAAATAAGGGTCTAGTCTTGTTTTGTTGCCACACTAGAACAGACTTATGATCACTTTATATGGGAATCTACTGTGGTTATAATAAAAGTCAAACGTATGAAAATTATGATATGCTTATGTCAGTCTTAATTTGCTGTGAAATACATCGTGTTAAAGTGCAGACAGCGATTGGCATACATTTCTTCTATTATCTCAGACTGTCTGTTTCAGACAATGGGTCAATTCCATTTTGTCAATGCCAATTGTACAAACAAATTTATCAATTTCAATTCCAGAATTGACCATCAGTTCCAAATCCAGATTTGAATTGAGCCCACGTCTGACAGTGGAACAAGAGTAGATACTTGAAGATGGAAAAAATGCAAAAAGTTAAAGCTCTAGTTGGGGTAAAATCTTAGCAACAAATAATATTAATCCTTAGGCCATTGGTTTTTTTAATACTTGTTTTACGGAAAATTTCCTTTCCAAAAATTAGGGTCAATCGGGACGAAAATAAAATAAATTACTATATGGAATCATCATGAATATTTGGTACTATCATCCTTTGTCTCTAATTAAACTCTGACGTACCTTTACTCAGTGAAATACTGTAATTCATAAGTTGTTTATGACATCACACTCCGTTTGCATTCACTGAATATGAAAGGAATATTATGTCACTCAAATGTTTTTCATATTCGCCAAATTAAACAGACCTACAGTATTCAGATAAATTCCAGAACACTCTTTGCACTGGTCAGTTGGGAAGCAGCCAGTGTTGATTGTGACATTAACATGTTATGCCAATTTGATTCATAGCCGGAAGGCATGTGTCCAAGATTTGGCTGGATATCGCAAATGAAGTCATTGTGTGTTTGTTCTTTGATCTATGCAAGTTAATAAACAACTCAAGTTAATAAGCAGCTCGTGATCTTGGTTATTTGATGGGTAGCTTTTAGTATTAACCTGTAGTTCTGTACTTGTTTTTCCATTAAAATCCACACTAGACCAGCCGGTCGAGTACTATGGCACTGATACTAGACTGGGCCTTAAAACACTCGTCCCGGTTGAGCATTAATGTCGCACACTGTATATGCATATATAAATGCATAAAAACACATTCAAAAATAATAAATTCATATTCTACAAAATGGTGCCCGATCAAATTTATCATGTTGTGAAATGGGCCTGTTTTAAAACTGGCAGGGTTGTGAAACAGGTTTGTACAGATATGACCAGAAATGCCACCTTCACACATTCGTTAAAAGGAGTTTGAAAGAGACCAATATTTTTGACAGAATCATTTAACACAATACATGTACAGTATTAACTAACTGATCACAGACATAGATAAAACAACAGATAAATATAAAGGTGGTGGGTGGTAGATCTAGTGCCAATTAAAAGTGATCCTTCAAGCATAAGACCACAAACTGTTAAGACCCTTGTATTTTAAATTATGCATTGGCCAAGTGATGGAGCTAATGCTAGGATATAGGGAAATTACATGTCTTCATCTTACCCAAACAACAGGTTTAACTACTAAACTAGTCTAGCTCCAAATATTTACCTCTGGCATGATAACATTGTTAGACTAGATCGACTAGACTAGAATCTAGATCTAGGGGAGAGGTGGGGAGGTTCGACCACCTTACACTTCAATGGTTTAGTATATGCAATACAGCAATCGGCAAGAAGT
The DNA here is from genome assembly GCA_025642065.1 of Paralvinella palmiformis. Taxonomy (NCBI): domain Eukaryota; kingdom Metazoa; phylum Annelida; class Polychaeta; order Terebellida; family Alvinellidae; genus Paralvinella; species Paralvinella palmiformis. Next base: position 894,048 of record JAODUP010000015.1, read on the forward strand.
ACTTTTCTGTTAGGCCCTTAATGTTTAATGTTACTAATAAGGCAATGATCATGTAATTTGTTACCTAATTCAATGTCATAAACGTTATTTACATAAGCAAAGTGGCTGGAGGGGAGGTTTGAACATAGTGCTGGGCAGATCGATCACACATGGCGGGGATAATCGACCAACTTTGTTTGCTATGTGGATATCGTTTTCAACTAAAATTTACTGTTTCTTATTATTCTTAATCTTTCAATATTCACTTTTTTTTTCATGATTCACATATCAGCATATATATATATATATATATCTTTATAAATTCATGCATTTACAAAAGACGTAAAATTTGATCATATATCTATAACATCATTTATAATATTTAACATGGTACATCTATGATGATGATAATTGATGTTTTACAGCCACTTTTGTGCACATGGTAGGCTAAGTAGGCTGAGCAACTTCCAAAGGTAATGAAGCGAAGTCAAAGTTGAAACACCCTTCAGATATGCCCACGCCGAGATTTGAATATGGGTGGTACTAATATGTGGTCCAACGTACTACCAGCTAGAGCACGGAGGCGCCCCTTCATCATTTCATAAAACTGATAATTCTTCATTTCAGCTCGTCCACAATTTGATTAATTTATTTGCAATAAACAAAGACACATATTTACAGTATATAATAATATTTCATTTGTACAAAGAAAAAACTAAATATGCATAGCTAACTAACAACAAGTCAGATAAAAGTCTACCACAATACTGGGTAAATTAGGCTATAAAACCTCACATAATCGTCACATAATTCAGAAGGCTGTACCCGGAGAAATTTATTGTACTAACAGTTTATGTAAATTAGAAATATGTCACATGATCTTTATCTGATGACCCACTTAGGATAGTGACGCAGAAATTATAGTCTGCAAAGAGCGAATTGACAAAATGGAGGGGCGGATCGACCACTTTTGTTTCCCTTGTTATTTCTAAATTTATTGACCTAAGCTTACATAAAAGGTACATTTTATTTCTACATACATTAATTGTTCGAATGGATACCACACAGAAATCTAATTAAGATCAAACACCATGAAAATCGAACACAAAATGAAAGGTGGGAACATTGCTTACAGACTTTTAAAATTTTGACAACCCCGCTTTCAGTTGCTAATTTTTTTTTCGATAGTGTATTGTTTTATTGTTGCAAATTATTTCAAAGTAAATATAAGACAATTAATCAGTGATATATTATGTCACAACCTAAAGCTATTAAGTGTAATAAATAAAGAATAGGGTTTTAATGCTGTAGTCGATTCTCCCCGCCTGGTCGAACTTCCCCCCTATACAATGCGTGATTAGACCTCTACTCTGTCTCTAGTCATTTAGTGAGAAATGGAATGTACAGTATTTACTCTGGATTTAATCATTAATCATAATGATAATACTTTGAACGCATTGATAACTACCACCAAACAGAGGCTAGATCTACTGATATGAATGATTAGATATTACTTACTATCATTAGTCGATTAGTCATTAGATTAGATCTCGACTCTAAACTAAACTAGATCATATGAGAATGAGTAGTCCTAAGTCTAGATCTAGTCTTCTAGAATAAAATCATTTAAATAATGAATTTAATCATAACTGTCAAATAATCACTTTAAATGTCAACGGTATAAATGGCATAATTCTATGTCAACTTACCATTTATGTCAGTACTAAATATCCGTACATTATAATGATTATAACAGATCAACTTAAGTGTCAAGGTTTTTAAAGTTTTTATTACAGTAACGCACTTTCCGGAAGCAAGAACCAAAGATACTAGGCTATTTCGTTCGACCATTGTGTTGTCCCCGATGCCTTCGTCTCGATCTCGAAATATTCGTCCCTCTATAATGATTTTGATAATTACCTTGGATATGTTTGTTTTTAAATTTTAGACTACACCCAGATCATTAAATTAGAATTCTAACAAATTGGTACATTGACAATAAATCGGATATTTGAAAAATATGAGTATATCTTTGATTGCTATTCCCACAAACAAATTAACGTTATGATAGCGTTACGGGGCCGCCAAAGACCATATAGAATACGATCTTTGGTTAAAACACAAGTTATTACTAAATAGATAAAATACAATGTATTACTAATTAGTTAAAATACAATTTATTACCAAATATTTTTAAAAAACACAGATTTACAGGAACAAAAAATACATACCGGTACACACACACACACATATATATATATCTATATATAATAAATTGTCTCTCCATCTTGGAAAGACACAGGTAAATTCTCTTTGCACCAAAGAGGAATCTTCAAAACAAAATCCAATCAAGTCAAATGCGCAGATAATTTCTTGTCATGTTGGACGAAGGTCAAATACTTTGGTGTCGAACTTGACCAATCTCTTGCTGGAGACTGTATTGCGGATAAAACCATCAGCAAATCAAATTCAAAATTAAAATTGCTAACTGCAGCATTAATCCAATGCCACTTTGACTATGCCAGCTCATCATGCTATTCTGGATTGCCCAAGAATTACAAAGCTAGGCTACAATGTACCCAAAACAAAATTATTCGATATCTTTTGAAGGCAACCCCTTGGAATCATATTGGAGCAAATAAGTTTAAATTGGTAAATATGTTGCCGGTGGAACCCCGTGCCAAACAACTCAAACTAAATCAAGTTCACAATATTCTAAATGGCAGAGCCCCCATTTACTTAAATACTGCTTTCAAGATTAACAACATCCCAACATAATATTAATACAAGATCCAGTACAAGACGGACATATATATCATTTTATTATATAACACAACAAGGGCGAATAGTCTCTTTTAATAAGGGCGAATAACAATAAAAGTCGAATCGTATTTTTATATCGAGGGCGAATTCAATCAAGGGCGAATAGTCCATAACCCCATGTACACATAAAACATGTGCGCGAGTCCGGGAAAGTTAGAAGTGGTAAATATAAGCAATTATCTTAAAGTTATAAGTATTGCTGAACAGCGAATGTAGTAGAATAGTTATTTTATATATGATATTCTTGCCACGGAATGTGCATATTATCATATATGCTCAATCAGTGACAATGTTGGAACACAAACTGACAGTCACAGTGACAGTGCTGAGTCAGTGAGTGTAGATCTAAGACTAAGTCAGGTGTTGCCATGATACTTATAATGATGATTATATTAGATATAGACTAGAGTAGAGTCTAGATCTACACACCAAACAAAAATATTCCAAAACACAATCATGACAATGCTGATGAGATCACTGCCATCAGATAAGTATGGTAGTAGATCTACACAACATGTTCCTGCAGTAATTGCAGCGTGGAAAAAAGACAGCCAAATATTCGTGAGGCGATAAATATTGGACGTTGTTGCGTAGTTGAATATCAGAAACCTGTTCGCTGCCGTTGAAACCATTGACCTGAAAAGGTTTCTTTCAGGTCACTGGTGGCAACTGTGGTAAAGAGCTAAGCACTGAGCACTATTTTGGGGTTTTTCTGATGCTCGAACAAGGATATAAAGATCCGAGCACTCTGCAGCAACCATATCATATGTCCTGCAGTAAATCATTCATGAAATTAACAACCCCCCTATAAGAGGCCGTGCCCTACAGTGACGGCGGATGTGTATGTCTGGAATCAGTGTTAAGTACTCAGCGCTATTGGGAGCCTGCGCATTGAGTGCTCGGACATTTAGCGACAGCGAACAGGTTTCCTATGCTCGGCTACGCAACCACTTCGATAAATATTTACTTATAATTAACAAAATAAGGATATATTTCTTCAAATAACTTATGTTTACTTTGTTCTTGTGGGCAATTACTAATTACCTGTAAATGCTTCTAAGCAACTTTTCACAAAATATCAACCTATAAATAAGTTTCTATATCCTTCATAAAAATAAAAAAGTAACTAACATCAGGTATATGACAGGTAACAGGAATAAGTATGGTGTATGTTGGTGTTAATGCCACAACACTAAATGTTTGGTTTAATAATAAAACCAGTGAATGGGGTATGTGATGTAGATACATATTTTAGTTATTATTGTACTGTGGCTGGTAGATATATAGGGTGGTCACTGCCAGAGTATTTTTTTGTGTCCTCAGTTTATTTTTTAATGTTCCCCTTTATTTTTAATAATTCAGTAGAGACGGCAGCGCCATTTAACGTGGTCAGCCACCCATGTGAGCCGAGAAATTAATATCTGGAAAAGTTCCCACCTCTTGCGGGATTTGAACCTGTGACCGTTGGCACCAAGTGCTGGGTGCTTAACCGCTAGGCCACCGGAGCTCACAATTCTTCAAATTGTATTAATTTTTTTATATATCAACTACAGTGTAGTTTGTTTTGTAGACTCTTTTGGCCTAATATATTTTACCATGAGTAGGTACTCTGAGTACCTACTTGGAATACCTACTCAGAGTAGTTTATATTCCGCGTTTATCATGGAAGAAATATTTTTTAATTAAAAAGTTAAATGGTAAATTAATTTGTGAATTTAAATTTAGTTTTCCCATTCTAAACATTGACTAGGGGTAAATTCCTAAATAGCAATATCTCTATAGATTACAGACATGCTATGTGGTGTTGTCACACTGTTTGGGCAGAGCCCACAGTATCTAGACCATTCTAATTGGTTAAAGGCTTACGTGGGGTGCCATGGTCAGTGTGGATATCTGATAGATATATATATATATATATATATATATATATATAAGGAACCAAAGTTCTGGATCAATTTGGTTCCAGTATATTGGTAACACCATATGTAAGTGTTAACATTACAAAAGCCTAACCACAAGGCACTTTTAGCTAAAGAGATATTTGAAGATATCAAGTGGTGCATCATAGTCTTGGGTGCATCCCCATGTAAAAGTGTATTTTGTTATAGTCAAAGATGTATTTATATGTTTTTGCTTAGTTCTGCCCAGCAAGGGTCAGATCCTGTGTTTACTTTCACAACCTTACTGGGTACTAAACCACTTACATATGGTAAGTTTACAAAAGATCACAAATGGTTATTAAAACAGTTAGGTCTGGGGACAGGCTATAGTAGTCACAGTTTTAGGAGAGGAGCAGTAAGTTTTTGCTCCAGATTGGCATTCCAGGTGAGATGATAACATTAATTAATTCCTAAATAGCAATATCTCTACAGGTATTCTATGTAGTGGTGTCACAGTGTTGTGGGCGGAGCCCACAGTATCCAGACCATTTAATTGGTTAAACACTCACTTGGGTGCCATGTTTGGTGTGCGTATCTGATATATTATATATATATATATATAAGGAACCTGTCTGGAGATTCTCACCAGAGTGAGCTCCGGTGGCCTAGCGGTTAAGCACCCGGCACTTGGTGCCAACGGTCACAGGTTCGAACCCTGTAAGAGGTCGAAACTTTTCCAGGGATTAATTTCTCAGCTCACAACATCATGGGTGGCTGACCACGTTAAATGGCACTGCGTCTCCACTGAATTATTTAAAATAAGGGGGGACGTTAAAAACCCCTGAGGACGTAAAACACTCTGGCAGTGACCACCCTCAGGGTATTTTGGCTCCATCTTTCCGTACTGCTCCCCTGTGAGTGGTGGGGGAGGAGGTTTCTCAATCACTCCAACATAGAGGTTGTGCTGATTAAGCGACAGCCTGGGGATTCTCCCTGAATAACAAAACAAACAAGATTCTCCCCGATATTGGAATAGACCATCAATTCCAGAATTGAATTGACCCCATCTTTGGACGTGATAACACTTTTGACCAGGCTATTTTATTGCGTTTTTTCTCCATTTGAGAACATGAGAATAACGACATCCCATAATTTAGAAAAATTAATCACTGATTTGTTGTACTTTTAATACTATCGTTTTAACCCATTAGAATTATGAATTGTGTCAGTTAGCAACTATATTGATATATTTAAATAGATGGTTAATCCTATATTAGATTCTGTGATTCTATTATGATATGAACTTTGTCTAAATAAAGTAGCCTTTCTTAGCCTTATTTTGATGGTGTGTATTTACAGTATTATTGCAGGACACTCTGACCTGTGATTCACTTAGCTATACTCGCTAATCTCTTTTACGAAAGATTGTTGGGTTATTTCATCATTAGCTCCTCAATTTGTGTCACCATCATATGGCAAATAATTCCGATGGTGCAGTGTTTAGAACACTGTGTTGCAAACCTGTAGGTTGTGTATCTGAATCTGGCTCATGGAGTCATACATGTGTTTATGGGATTTGTTTCTTTAGACAGTCACCTCTTGCTCGTGTGTCATAGATCTGACACCAGAGTTAGGAGACGAACAAAAAGAGTCAACACTAAGCCTTGATCAGTTGGCTGGTCAATTGGCTGGTTCTTTATTTCTTAATTTATTGAACAAAATTCCATCCATCAAAAAGGATGGTAGAAATGAATAATAATCACTTGGCTGATATTAATAATATGCCTTGATACTTTTACATAATCACAACATTATATCACTTTGGTTAGCTAACAGACTGTAATTGTCTTAATCACAGGTGACTCTTGAAGGTGAAGAAGATGAAACCTGTAGAACATTTGTTGTTAAAGGTGAAGATCATACCCTTGGTAACTCTCTACGGTATCTGATAATGAAAAAGTAAGATGGCTTTTTACTTGGGGGAGGTATTTACTTTAGTTTGTTGCTATGGTTGATGATAGTTCTTTTGGTTCACAAACTTTCATATACCAATAAATGGTTGTTGATATCTCATGTTTTACAGTCCGGATGTCGAATTTTGTGGATACAGTGTACCACATCCTTCTGAAAATAAAATCAATATCAGGATACAGACGAAAGGTAAGAATCACCTATCAGCAATTTACAAAGAGGCTGCTTTTCGTCTATGCCTTATATTTACAAACAGTTGCATCTTGCTAGTTAGGATGATTTGTTTCAAAGAGCTAGTCAACAACACACAGTCTATCTTTATGGCCAAACATTGATGTCTGGGAAATTTCCATGTTTTTCACAATCCACCTTACATTCTGTGCTTAATTTTAGCTTTCCACACACTTATATTTGTATAAGTGTGTGTAATGTACTTATCATTTTCATTAGCAGTCCTGTTTTATTCAGAGTTATTTAAATATTAGATATTGTGAAGCCTTACTTTGTCAGCAAATATTCAGCCTGGTGACAGTTACAGTAGTACTACTAATAGGTATCCCAACTAAAATATTTCAACTTGTATAATGATATTAAAATTGAGCTCATAAGAAAAAGACCTCATGCTGAAGTAAAAAAAATACTTTATTTGAACAACATTTACTAAGTTACAGTACTAGGCTAGTAAAATTTATGATCTACTAAATCAACAAATTTCTAACTAGCCTATTAAATAGTTTTGATGGCCCAAAAAGAAAATTTACTAGCCCAGTGGGTCACCAAGTGCAATGAAATAATGCACACCCTCCCCCCATACTATATTGTCAAGTGCAATTTACCATGCATTGTAAGTTCAGAGCTCCTTGTGAAAACTATTATCTTTATTTATTTATAGCAGAATATAATATTATCTGCCTAAAATATTAACATAAATATTTACTTATTAATATTTTTAGTGGGCATATTCCATAGAATTATTACTACAGGTTCTTACATTTCTTGGTGCAAATTTCCACACATAAAACAAACACAAGATTCCCCTATATATTTCTTCATAAAAGCACTAGTCCAGTCAGGCTCGTATTTTGGGCAAGTCACTAGTTTTGAACTTCCAGGGTACTAATTTTCTGGCCCTGATATTTAGTTTACTGTTCTAGGAACTTTAGCGCTAAAGGTCTTAATTGTCTTTGTACTGTTTGACCCACTATAGTATAGAGATTACACTGTTCTTGTGGAAATTTGGGATGAGATCCCTGGCTGTAGCCAGTTGGGCACAGCCATATGCCTGTTTTTAGGTACCACTTTTAGCTCCATACTCCACAGTTATCCATCAGTAACCAACCAACTAATTGATCTGTGACTGAGTCTGTGACATTCAGTGAGCACCACAAAGGTCAGCAGCTTGTTAGTGGATTTGAACCAGTGACTTCCTAGTTTCTAATCCACAGCATTATCACTGAACCATCATGATCCATTACATTAATGGTCATTATAAATTGTAATTGAAAATTGTTTAAAACTATAGGAAGACATAATCTGCTCATGTATTTACAATTTTGTTATTGAAATAAAGCTGAATCTTGGGGGAAAGCAATGAAATCCAGCTTTCATGTTACTCTCATTTCAAACTACTGGCCATACCAATGGCACAGTGGTTTGAGCACTGTGATATAAACCTCCAGATTGTGGGTTTGAATCTGGCTCATATCTGTTACAAGGACTATGTTTCACAAAGCAGTCACCCCGGGATCCCAACTGTGACCAACAGAGAGGCTAAACAACTCGACTCATGTCGACTCTGTACATATAGAATCTCTTTGGAAATAAATCACTTAAAATACACCAGAGGTAGATCCATGACCTATCTGGTAGTACAGTTAGTCACAGATCTGTAGTACATGAGTTCAAACCCTGGCCTGGCTATGTCAGAAAGCTGTTTCTTCTCTCAATTTGCCTCATTATCTAGGGAGGTTGCTAGGACAATTTACAATACCATGTGCACAAAAGTAGCAGTAAAACAGCAACACTTATACTTTTACCTTACATACATTAGGTTTATTTTATTGTATATTTAAAAAGAATATAATTAACTGGTTTTATGTACATTATATATTCTTTTTTTGACTATAATAAACTGACTAAAGGGAAGTCGGTTTTTCAATATGGATGCATGATTCATATCTATTGGCATTACACATGTAACCAGTATAACCAGTACATGCTGACACTTATTCAAATTTAAAGGATCAATTCACCCTCAGATAATATGATTGAAAAATGTGTAATGCATATAAAAGTAATAAAAAATCCCACAATAATAATCGCAAACTCTACCTGGTATCATAGATATGAGGAAATACTGCTGGTTACTGAAAGGTAGCTATTACTATTACTGCTTCCTCAAATTCCAAATTGTATGGCAGGAGGGAAAAAAGTTCTGATCTCAGATGGCACAACGATTATGTAGCCGTCTGGATCCCAATTAAGTCAGATCACAGATGGTCAAGCTTAGCCATTTTCCTGACCTTACCCCTGTGCACAACCTAACTGGTGGTACCCAGTCATCGGTTCATTTACATAAATCTGACAGCTCAGTAAATGCTTGTTATAATTGTAGAAAACAATTGTCTTAGGGAATTACAATATTTAATTTTCTTTAGTCATTTCAGTAACATACGAAACTGTCTGGACCAACTATCTTGTAATATTTATAAATATACCTTTGTTCCCAATACTCATTTTTTCACTGACCCCCGTTTATATTGTTATTACTGGATAATACAACATCTCATGTTAAGTGACATCAGGTCTGTATCTGGCTTCAAAATGACAGTGCCCACAGATCATTAATAATTGAATAAAAAGCACTTTCAACTGAATTATTTAATGTGTGGTAACGCTGATTGATCGTGTTCATATTTTGAGATTATTTATAATTTGTGTGAGCTTATATTTGTATTGGTCCTATAATTTTGAAATGAAGGTGAACTGTTGTTTTAATTAAGAAATCGCTGAAAGGTGTGAGTTAAATGCTTTTGCGTTGAACTGTCAGAATAACTAATTTCTTTACCTGTTCTTTCTACCGTAGGTACTTCTGCAACAGTTATTTTAAAAAAGGGACTTGAAGATCTTAATTCTTTATGTGAACATGTGTTGTCCACTTTTAAGGTAATTTTAAGTTATTTATAACCTTCTAGTAACCTGTATTGTTCTTAAAGTTAATTATTCGAGGTGTTTGACATGGTTTGACCTTTTTATATTACAGATTTAATTCTATATTAACTCCTAGTTCAATCAAACTTTTATCATTATTACACTTATGGCAACATTTTGATAGAAATTGATTAATGAATTATCCATATTCATTATATAGTTGATTTAATAACAGTCCAGTTTGGAGGCAGGATGTGTCACTTGTTGTAATTTATAATCTTACAATTAACTACAACTAGTTTGTTATATTTCTGTTCATTATTTTTATAGTCATTAAAACATTCTTGTGATCAGTGTCACGGTGTGAATCCATTGAAAAATGTATTGGCGGGGGGTTGTATATCTTAGAAACTTTCACCACAAATGATGAAACATTATGTTATTTTGATATATCTGTCAGTTTGACAGCTGAGATATGTTAATAAAACGCTCATCCAGATATCTTTCAAAGGGATCCTCTCATTGGCTGTAGGCCTAGAAATCATTTGTCCCTTGCTTCGCATGCCTTATTATTTTCCAGCTTTTTTCTTTCTCCTCTGTTCTCACCCCTGTACAAGCTACATAATAACATTAGTGTATTTCTCAGCAAACTGCAATCATAAAACATTATTGATGAACCACATCATGGTAGTAAAGAATTATTTTATTTTATTAAAATATAGTATTATTTTTATTTTTCAGAGTAGTGTAAAACACTATAAAAAATCTCAACAGCATCAAGAAACAATGGAAGTAGGATCAGACTAGTTGTGGAGTTGGCTTTGCGGATGATGTTTGTATATATTTATAAGTGTAATTTTAGTGAATAAACTGTTTTAGAAAATAATTTGTTGGTCTTTTCATGTCTTCTCTCTTATTTAAACGTCATAAATAACAAATACATCTTCAGATGATCATTATTTATCTTTTCTGTAGTGCATTAATTTATTGTAATTGACAGCATTACTTAATGACAAATGATGTTAACAGTATGATTACGTATAAATGTGACTGCTTAGTCATGAAAATGTACTTCCTGCTCTCTAGAATCATATTCACCGATGTCTTATCAATGAAACATTTTTCTTTGTGATAAAACACACACTAAATAGATTTTTTAAAGGCCATTTTTATTCCCCTTTATTTCCAACAATAATCGTAGAATAACACAGACACAAGATGTATCACAGACAATAATAGATAACTAGAATTAATACAACGAATCAGAAAATGTAAAACATCATACGCATACTAATATTCTGTGTATAGTTTTCTTTGCAAAATTAATGTACCTTGACTGAACTAAAATTAGTGCGTGAATGGAATGGTTCATAGCTTTGGACAAAACACTTCATATGATTAACACTGATATGTAATAATAAAATCAGTGTATCTAATTTTTCCTTCTTATTTTAGACACCAGCTGACAAAAGATGAGCTGAATTAATTGATAACAATACATCATCACAATGCCTGCACTGCACAAAATAAGCTCAATAGTCTAGGTACTTGATCTAGCAACAGATCAAATTAGTACTTAACTACACAAGAGAATTTCTGTAATACACCTAAACAGCACAGTCTAAAATCATCTATAAAAAAAGATACCTGAAAGATCCGTCGTGAAATGATAACGTCCACATTTTGGAGACCATAGAAATTAGTCTGTATGAAGTCTGCTTAAAGCAGTGCATGATGAACATTTACACAATGAATGATGTGCATAAAAATAACCTTACTGCCATCATAACAAATTTAGTCATATAAAATAATTTATGTACATGACATAATTAATGCCAAAATGTACAAATCACAGACTGATCATTGTTTTATGAAAAGAGGTGTTCAGGTTACAAGTTATAGAGTAAGGCCATGATGACAATACAGTTCAGTTCATGGTGAAAACGAAGCATGTACCAGAAATGAGGTTACTTGACTGGTCAGAAGCTACAAGTAACAAAGCTACTGCAGGTTTAGGTCAAAGCGAGTCACCGAATCACATAAAATCTACTATAATTATAAGCACAAATACATCATGATAGGTAGTGCTATCACATACGTGCTTTTGCTGTCAAGTGTTCACATAAAACGCATGGTTTGTGCATTGTGATTGCAGTTTTGGGGTAGGCTTTTGCCTTGGCAAAACTGCAGGCGTGGGGTGGGTGCAGGTAGTCTTGGGAATAATCACACTTCTAGGTTTCATGACAGAAATAAAATGAATTGTAACACAATAAATAGTGTCAACTGTAACTATGTGAGAGTTTTCAAGCTCTTCACACATACATTACAAGGGCATGTAATTGTTTACCATTGAATGTGATTATTATATATATATATATATCTTAAGACAAGTGATTGGATCCAGAATGGGTGTAACGGATTCATATTCGACATAGACACACATTTAGCAGGTGTAGGTACAAAATGAGGCTGATCTCAAATACACATAATCTTTCTTTGCAGTTACTGACTTTCTTGCTATATGTGTCTTCTATTAATAAATACTAATCACAACACAAGTGGGATTTTTTTGTCGTTATTTCCATGCTCCAATCTGAGATTTAAGGAATGCAAGCTCCTCCTTTTTTGCTGTACTTGGTCTAGTATCTGGACGAGAGGACTCTGTTAAGCTGACCTTTGAACTCTTTATTGAAGACAAGTCTGGTGTGAGAGGTTTCAGACGTAGGACACCGGCTGATTTAGCTCTCATTTTTGCTGGAGCGGATATCGATCTGTTCTGATTCATGTTTGTCTTGCGTGAGACAACGCTCGTCTTTGGTCGTTTGCCTAAAATGGTAAATACACCCGTGGTATCACAACATCATCAGTATTAGGGCTTTTATAAATTATGACACATCATATAAAGGTTAATGCAATGTGATATCAGTAAGTCATCATTAATAATATCAACTCACCATGCTTAGGTGGTAACACTGGAGGCCCTCCATTGATCTCCAAACTGGAATACATTGAAGACATTCATTTATCAAAAGTTGTCATAATATGAGATGTAATAATCCTAATACCTCGACTAGTCAGATAATTTACACATTAAACCACTGTTGACAAATTGTTTGTTTTATAAAGAATATTCCACATAACAATAGGGTTAGTTGACTGTAAACAGAAAATAGAAGGTTATAAAGTCATGTAGGTGGTCTAAAAACAAATTGGGGCACCTATGCAAAAAAGGATTAGAATATGTACCATTCATCAAACACTTAGACAATTGTAGGATACCAGATGGAAATTAAAATATATTATTCCTGTGAACCTCACTGCTAAGAATAGGCTCTGAAGCTGATTAAATGGTTCTGATTTTGATCCAGATAACACCAGGTCTCGTATTGCAATGAAAACAGTTTATATATACATTATATTTTTTATAAAACCTCATAAAATAACCAGAACATTTATGGATATTTTTCTTCTCAAATATAAAGTTTGCTGCTCTTTAAACCTTCATCATTTTAACACTTGATAATGATCAACAAAATATTTATTTAAATATTAACTATAATATCAGAAAATGTGGTAGACAGTTTAAAACATGGCAATGAGAAATAAACACATAACACATGTGAAACTTGATAACAAACAACAAAATATATTCAGTGGGAAAACTTTGGTTTTCTAAAACTAGTAGTTGGTGACATTAAAATACCTTTAACTATTGGTAGATGTTTGTGTATAGAGGAGGCTGAGCTATTCAAAGGGGAACAATCCGTCCAAAATCTCTTAACTATATACCAATTATTCCCCATTATTCAAAGTTAATGAGTTATTTGTATACATAGAGAAAATGTCTCACCTTAGACATGGCAAGCCAACAATTTTTGCTCGTTCAAATTCCTCTGTGAAATCCTTGCATATTTTTGGATGTTTTCCAATATTTTTCAGTAATCTATCATACAGTCCTGGTGTGTTCCTACATGCTGTCAACATCTGCCTGGCTGCTGTTCTGTTGAAAGAGAGATAGCCAAGAGCAACTGCAGAATGAAATCTGACCTGGTCATTGGGATCATGTAGCCTTTCCAGAAGTAAATCAATTGCACCAACAGTGACCATAGCATCAGGGATACCTGCTCGGGTGTGTGCCAAACTGGACATCAAACTTGCTGTTGAAAAATAAAAACATATATATATATATATATATATATATATATATATTAATATAGTCACAAAAATAAATAATATATAAATTTAATGTGTTTCCATGATGCCAGTGAACATCAAACTTGAAAATAACACACACACACACAAAAATTAATATAGTCACAAGAAATAAATGTGTTTCCAGGACGTCACTTCACTGACTTATCAGACACTAGATTACATACATCTAAGACTAACTGCCCTTACTGATAAAGCCCAAAACAGCATGTTATCTATTAATATTATCAATACTTACTGGCAAAAATTACTGCTTTATCATCTTGAGAGTGTAGAATATTGACTAAAGCTGTAACACCTTTAGCTGTCAGTGTCACCTGATCAACATCGACAATCACTCTCGCTAACACTACAGTCTGCGGAAAATGATAAAATATTAAACATGGTATACATTTGGACAATCTAAATGCTTACTTAAATTGCATAAACATTTGAGGATGTGCCGGGATTAACTAAAAAATAATTACATTAAATGGGTGCTTCAATAGGTTCTGAAGAATTAACATCAACAAGCACATAACAAAAGACAATCTACGGATGTACACACACCCACTCTGATTAGCATGCATCAACTATATTACTTGCCTGGAAAGCAGCATAGCAAATGTTGTATTCATTGTCTGACTCCAGGAAGTCTTGAAAATAGTGGAAATACACTCCACCAGCCTCTCGGATTCTATACTGTTGTGACGTGTTATTAAATGCAAAGATTGCCAAAGCAAATCCTGCCTTCAAACGTAGCTCCTGGGAAAAAGAATGCCAAACAGCATTAAAAATGAAAGTCCAAAAAATCCATCTCCAAATGTTCAAAATAAGTTTATCAAAGCCAGTATGAAGGTCATTGAGAAATAGTCACAAAGCAGTAGCTTATAATCAAAGAAGAAATTGCAGTGTTGAGATCACAGAGTCAGATCAGTGTCAAAGCCAGAGTACTAATCTGAGATCTATTCATAACTGACAATAGTTAAAAATAATTAATATACACTATTTACTGTGGGCTTAACTTACCTCTGATGCTTGTTTCAGAAGATCAAACAATACATCATACTGAAAAGCGGACTCTTCCTGCAACTTCTCTTGGTTTTCATGATGACCCAGTATGACACAGCCTAAAGTGTACGCAACTTCTACTTGGATCTCACGGGTAGGAGGTGTCATTAAGAGCTGCACCAAGAGAGGGATTGCACGTTCCTCAGCCATCTTGGTCTGTGTTATTTTGTTGTTCTTGTGAGCCAGACCTATAAATAGAGATTAGCTTGAGTGAGCTAGATTTATGGCACATATTCCAAATGTATGCTATTTTTATACATATAGGTATGCGTTACATCACAAGATAATATATCTGATAAATCATATCCCATATCATGTTAAAAATAAGGTAAATTATATCACATACTGTTCATTAGTAATATTTCCTTGTTTACAATGTTGTATTACATATGGGTACTACTTAAGTACCTGATATGACATAACATATACATAGTATGAAAAGTTTCTATTCTTAATTCAGAATTCTGATAAGTCATCCAGATGATGTGATCATGATTTTTCATTCCCTGTTCCAGTGCCATTCCATATACTGCTACCAGCCACCCACTGCCTAAAACTTCAGTATATCTACACACAAACCTATGACTTCAATAATGCTGACAAGAATCTCACATACAATATGCTCTCACCTATACACAGAGCACCGAGAGCCTTAATGACAGCCAGTAACACTCTCTCCGATGTTTTATGTGACCGCAATAGCCTCACCAGGGGTGGTATCCCTCCTTGTTCTGCTATACGATTTTGACTTTCGATGTCCTCCGTACCAAGAGCAGTCATCCCAAGACAACCTGATTTGGCACAATGTAATGAAAACTCACAGAAACGTGACCACAAACAAAACCCAAAATTAAGTTATGAGCCGACATATAGCATTAATTAACAGTAATGCCTATAGAGGAAGAAAGTATCATGGTTTATCTAATACTGATACTACATTTCCAATGGTAAATCACCAAAGATATGAAAAAAAGAGGGAAAACCACCTACTTTAAATAATGTAAACAGACTGGGTGTTATAGCTTGTACACGATGATTACATACCAACGTACTGAAGCTTCTCTGAGTCTCTGAGTAGGATCTCAATCAGTTGTGGAATGCCGATCCTCTCAGCTATATATTTCTGCTGGACAATCGTCTGACCAGCTAATGCCCATAAAGCACACGATGCTTGCTCCTTCACCTCCATAGAAAACATCTAGCAAGCAACATCAGGTCACAATTAGTGTATGAAATTATTGTAGAGAAAGAACATCAGATCAGATAACACAGTATCTGTTGAGACAACGAAAGCTTGACAGAACTGAAGACATCTGAACTAGCACATTGAATCATGTTTATATCTGCCAAAATAAAAAATGTATATTAATAAATAAGGAAAAAAGTGTTTAAATTTTATTCTGTGGGATTTTGTCCCTCTTTTCATTATGTCCTGTGGTATTTCATACTGTGAGATTTTGTCTCGATACCATCTCAAAACTGTGGTGAATGTCAACTGACAAATAGAATAATCACATGAGATATTATTGGTCAGGAGACACTGATGTCTAAAGTCACACTGTTGATAATTGCAATAAAACTGTTATGTATTTTCCTGGATTGTAAGCACGTATTTGAAAAAAAGAAACTGAATAATCCAACTAGAACAATGATGCTAAAACTACATGACTATAGGTACTGACATAGAGATTTCTGTCCTGAGCCTATATTTGTATCAGCATCAATGGTTGGAACTTAATTAACCTTGAAAGAATATCTGAAAACTGGGTTCATTCTAGAGTCAAATACTACCGTGGTTTTATACAGTCAGTATATAATAATGGCTAATAGATTTTATTATTTTTTATTATCATCATATTTACAGTCAACTCCTGAATAAACAAACTGTATAAGGATGAGGTCATAATTTGGATAAACTTTATGGTTCAGATATTCTATATGGCACTATAGTACATTCAAGATATATAGTAACTATTTAGTAAGTTTCAGCTAAAGAGAATTTCTCTTGTTCGAGATTATGTTATTCAAGATTTGACTATTTTAGTATAATTTGTAAAGTACATTTCTGCATCATATTTAGCTTTTTGCCATTATTTTGAAGGATATCATAAAATGTTGTGAACAATCATTTATAACATAAAAGTAATGCAGCCAGCATAAGTATTAAAATACTGTGACATTTAGTTTACCTGAACTTTTACTTAATAAAGCTGTACTTTACAAACAGATGAACATTTATTATATTTATTAGATCAATATCTACCGTATATATGTGTGTATATGCCGCACTTTTGATATAGTGAAATCGTTGTCAAACGCGAGTGCATCTTATAAATGGGTCAGACTAAAAGGGAAGGTCATATTTGGCATAATTTAGGGGGAAATACAATAATATTGTTTTACAACATTAATAATATATATATGAACAACAAACAAATTAATTAGGTATGTTTTCGCTGTTGTCTTTAGAAGCCAAACTTAATCATGATAACCGCCAGTGAGTAGCGTGGTGTCAACCTGTTGTCAAGTAATAATTTATAGGTAATGTAGTCAGGGTCAGACTGTCGCTGGTACCAAGGCCATCTGGGAATGGCCAGCACATGATTTATTATCTAGAGGTGTCAAATGATCCAGATGGCAATTAATCTGTTTGATGCACAGAGATCAGAAAAGGAATCCAGTAAAGTACGACGATTTGGTTCTACAAAAGGCGTATGTCCAAATCGACTGTGCTACGAAAACGGCCGCACTATGACCAATACAGCCACCTCCATAAATTATTAGACGCAGATTTTATTTTTGGTCTATCTAAGACGTGTCATTACTGTTGAAATGTGTGAGCGTGTGTAATTGAACGGAACGGCAGATGAGGCCACGCAAAGAATGACCATAGAAGCGACATCAAAGGAAAACGTTTACAGCAAACAATGTGTTAATTACTTCCAAAGCTGGCACATGGGAACTACTAATAAACCTGAGGCGCTGTTGTTACCTATCATCACACAGTAGGTGAAAACGGCCTGGGATTAAATTGACCCTGACGAAGAAGGCGAAATGTATGATGAGATGATGACACCTGAACAGATAACACATATATTCAATGAAGATAGTGATGATGATGAATTTTTGGGCTTTGAATAAATTTGCTGATCTTATACACGGGTTCGACTCTAGGGGGGTTTATTGGTCAAAAACCTGGTGCATCTTACACATGTGTGCTGCCTATAATCAAGTATATACGGTGTTCTTTTTTAATGAAGGTAAATACTGTTTGACAAGAATAACTAAATGAAACATGGTTTGTATACTGATTAACTTAACAGATGCAGCTAATGCTAACACACACAAACATAACAATAGCTAAAAAACAAGACAATTGCATGAGTGAAGCAGAGAATACCAGCATATGGCACTCAATGTAGATCAGTCATGTGGTAGTTAATTATGTACTTATATATAAAGAATGATTTTGTTTAGTTCACCTTCAGCAGCCTAAGTAAAGCTTTGGGAGAATCAAGATCAAGGAAAGCCTTCTGACTGGCGGCATTCATCTTAGCTAATGACTCCATTGCACTGGCAGCTTTCACCTGTACTGTGATATTGTGACCTTTAATCAGGTGAACAATAGGCCTGCAATAAACACAGGTAAATCACTCAGGATGTGTCAATAAAACGCACAGACATGTGACATCAGAAACATGCGAATTCAGAAAACAGAACTAAATTGAACACAAGATCAAATCGCTCGATATGTGATGTGATGGTGAAAAGGTGAGCAGAGGAACATATAATATAAACAAACCAAAGTGTATCAGTTTCTTAAATCAAAGTTTGTTTACATACTTGACAGCACCTTCCTCTACAATCATATTTTGGTTGTCATGGTGATCCTTAGACATGGCAGCAATAGCCGCAGCTGAGGCTGCCTGAAGGATATCTGTAATAAAATATAGAGAACTTGCCTTACGTAACAATAAAATTACGTACAACACAAAATGTCATGCTAAGAATGCATCTAAACGATACTACTCTCTTACCAGAATTGACAGTATCTCCCAAAAACTCTACAAGGGGCTCAACCCCCTCATGTTGTGCTACAGCAGTTTGGTTTTCATAATTGTCAGTACACAACACTCTTATGGCGTTGACTGCATTGACGAGGACATCTTCGAGCTCGGACTCTAGCAGATTGATGAGAGCTGGTATGGCGCCTTGCTCAGAGAGCGCGTCTTGGTTATCATCGACACATGCTATATCAGAAAGGATGATGGCTGCCCTTGACTGGATCTCATCAACTGGCGAGGATAACAACTGGATCAGGATTGGGCCGGCTCTGGCATCAGTCAATGATCGCCGCACCTCATTGTTTTCTGAGATGTTGCAGAGTACTGAGGCTGCCACCGACTGGATTTCTTGGTTTTCAATCTTCAGTAAGTCAACTAGTGCTGATATACCACCTGAGGTAGACCAGGTCATAAAAATATAATCTGAGTAACATCCACATCATAAAATACCACTCATTTGCTTATGGGTACTCTTGCTGTGTGTTTATATGTGCTTGCATGCATGAATGTGTGTGTGTGTGTGTGCTTGTGTGTCCATTAGTCAGCTATCTATTTTATCTTACCAGCATTCAGGATAGATTTCCAATGGTCATTGTCAGAAGTAGACATCACCTCGAGGCATTTTACAGCAGCGTCTTGTTTCTTCATGTCTCCTCGTAACATTCCTTCATTTCAGCACAACAAAACATCAACACAATAATACTACAATCAGGAAATGTTATACAAATTAATATCAAACTCATATTCATAGCTCACACAACTAACTTAAAAATACCAACGAAGAAGCTTTTACTCACCAACCAAAATATCCCACACCTTAACGTCAGGATGATTCCATCTGATAAAGAATTCTAGCACGTTCGTATGGAATCTCATGGCAGCCAGGTGAATGATGTTATTGCCTTCAGCATCCTTTCGGAGCACAAAAGCTCCAAGATTTATGAGACATTTCAAAGCTGACAAAGCACCAGAACTAGCAGCCAGGAGTAGTGGTGTACTTTGGATGCTGAAACACAAAATATTTATAACAGTTCTGCCACATACTATCAAGGATAAGGATCTCTCTTAAGTTCCTTGCCTCTTATGAATATGAATCTATACAATATATATGTCATGAATGAGACACCAACAAAACAAGGAATAGTTGAATGTGTGTGTGAGAGAGAAATTAAGAGGGAGCATCAAATAATGCAGGTTTAATAAAATATAAGAGATTAATAGAGATACTGTTACATATGTCAGTAGTGCTGCCAGCATCATATTATAGAGAAAAGTACTCAATTCAACAAAAAGTACATAAATATATTTAAACATTATTTGTAATGCACAACATCTTATACTCATTTCGAAATTACCGTTACACACTGTATTCACTTAAGTTCCATGGATGTTTTGATTACCTCTTATTAACCAACCCATCTGAAACCTTAATGGTCTCTAAATTCCAGAAGTGAATACATCAATGTGTAAACAACTACAATGAAACATCACATAATTTGACATCCATGAGCTTATTCACAGCCTTGGTTCGAGTGAAAAATTATATTATGATGTCAATTGATCAAGGTAAGCCAGTAATACTTGTTCTTCTGGACCTGTCTGTTGCATTTGATACAGTTGACCATAATGTACTTTCCTCTAGGTTAAAAGACATGTTTGGTCTGTCAGGTAGAGTACTTGAATGGTTTAGATCCTATCTGGAACAATGCTCCCAGAGAGTGTCTGTTCATGGTATTTTATCTGACATTCAGTTTTTGTTATCTGGTGTACCACAGGGTTCAGTTCTTGGTCCTCTGGTTTTCACAATGTATACCCGTCCTCTTGGGATCATTGCGCAGCGATATGGGGTTAAATATCACTTGTATGCTGATGACACACAGCTG
Source organism: Paralvinella palmiformis (assembly GCA_025642065.1). Taxonomy (NCBI): domain Eukaryota; kingdom Metazoa; phylum Annelida; class Polychaeta; order Terebellida; family Alvinellidae; genus Paralvinella; species Paralvinella palmiformis. The sequence continues at coordinate 915,060 of JAODUP010000015.1, forward strand.
TATATATCACTGGATCCTGAAAATGAGTTAAATTTCTCCTCTTCCTTGAAGAATTTAGAACATTGTATTGCCGATATTCGGTTATGGATGACTCAAAATCTTCTAAAACTAAATGATAATAAAACAAATATTTTATATTTGGCATCACCACATTGTGTTAAATCCCTAAAGACACCAGCATTACAGATGGGTGCATCTTCAATTACCCCTAATGGGTCAGTAAAAAATCTAGGGGTTATTTTTTACCAATGTATTAACATGCATGAACATGTCACATCAGTATGCCAAGCTGCCTACTACCATCTTAAGAACATCCACTGTTTAAAAGCTTTCTTGATACAAGAATCACTTGTAACTGTAGTTCATGCCTTTGTTACATCTCGTATAGACTATTGTAACTCCCTGTTATATGGCATATCTGATTATAACATTAATCTCCTTCAGCGAATTCAGAATAGTGCAGCTCGCATTGTAACAAATGCTAGAAAATATGATCATATTACCCCAATTCTTCAAAAACTACATTGGCTACCTGTTAGACAGCATATCCATTTTAAGATTCTGTTAATAACTTATAAATCTATTAATGATATGGCGCCAGAATACCTGTGTGAACTGGTTTCCATTAGAAAGTCATCCAGTCAGAAACTATTGCAGGTGCCAGTGTCTTGGCTCAAGTCATATGGTGATTGTGCATTTAGTGTTGCAGCCCCCACTTTGTGGAATAAGTTGCCGGCAAATATTAGAAATGCGTCGCCTCTTGGAAATTTTAAGTCTCTTCTAAAAACACACCTATTTAAGGTCGCTTTCACATATAAATAATTTTGTTATCTTTTAAATCATTACAGGGTTTTTACAGACATTATTTGGGGTATTATTATATTACATATTATTTGTACAGTGCCTTTGAATGGCTCCTGTTAGTGAGGGCCCTTTATTAAATATACATTATTATTATTACTGTACTGAAGTAGATAGGTGTGTTGTGTTAATTAGTTAGTTAAAGGGACAGTCCACCCTCAGAAAATATTTTTTAAATATGTAATGCTTAGAACAGTAACCAAACATTCCACAATAATAATCACGAAATGTAACTGATATCATAGATATAGGGAAATAATCCAGATTACTGGAGGGCCATCATTACGGCTGCACCGGAAGCCAGATTCAAAGGTGGGAAGGATAAAACTGAAATGCTGTGATGTCACATGGGTGCTCTCTAGACTGACATGGATTATAATTTCTCGTGAGTGTTAATATCTGAGCCATTTTGAATCATCTTCCTCTTGTAAGGTTCCTTCTGGCTCAAACTGATATGGATGTATGTCATTCATGACGTAATTTTAACAAGATAATGCCGTTAAGTTCTGGAATAAATCTTTGCTCACACTTGTTTACATGCTACTGTACAGGCTCTACAGACTTCAGGTCAACCGTATAAGCTGAAGTGACATCAACATTCAGGAGCTTCCGGTCTTTGTCTAGCTTCAAAATGGTGGCATCCACAGGCCATTAAAAGTTGATTAATCAGCACTTTGAAGTGGATTATTTAATATGTGGGTGATCGTTTACACATTTTGACATTATTTATGATATTTGTGAGGGTAGCTGTATAATTTAGTCCTGAAAATTTTAAATGAAGGTGGACTATCCCTTTAATAGTCTTAAATAAAAACATTAAAACTTGACTACATATGCACACTATATTTAACTGATCTATACAAGACAAAAACAACTAAAAATGCAAAACATTATAAAAATAGTAAAAAATTATATTTGAGTAAAAAAACTCAACACTTTTATAAAGTACAATCTGGCAGCACTGTGTTAGTCACTAGTAGATGAAATATTTTATACTACTTATAATATTCTGTTCATAATTACTGAACAAACTTTCTTTTCATTAACATATTCTACATATATACATGGCTATATGAATAACAAAACTTGGTGCTATATATAAATTAAGACACGTACTCATTTCTTGTTGGATATTCAATCATATTTTCATCTTTATGTGCCAACAGCTTTATAACAGCCTCGTGGTCATAGTATGATGCGTGATGTATGGGAAGCCAGCCATCTTGGTCAGTTATTGTGGGCTGAGCATTAATCGCGAGCATACACGAGATGGAATCCAGAGCCCCACAGCGAGCTGCCAGGTGTAACGGTGTCGGACCTAATGACATGTGGGCACATGTGTTAAAACATAACAAGAGTTATGATGGGTCACAAATGTATCATTTTCTGGAAAAAACTCAAACTTGTATATGCATGAAGCAGGGTCGCTATACACAATGGTGTTAGATGATTTAGAATAAAGTCTGTATGATTAATAGTTATTTATTAAAGAAAATTATGTCAATGCATACCAACTAAATTACTACAAATTAGTTTAATGCGTCAATATTTATTAAAATTATTATTTTTAATTATTAAAGTTATTCAAGCAATGTGATCACATAAATATCATACTCAAGACATACAGATTAAAAGAGAATTACCTGACAAGATAGTGTCACAATAAAAGGTTAAAGAAAGGTATTAAACCTAGAAATGAGTCACTTCTTGAACCTCAATAATCGTTGAACATATATCAAAGCGTGGATTTCACAATATAGCATGCACTTGCTCAGCCTAATCTACTGACTTCTAGCTCTAACAACACTTCAGCACTTATTCTTCCATGCGTTGAAATTGTGCTATTTCTGCATGTGTATGCTTTCATCAGGTATGCAAAGGTTACTTGTTGAGTTGGTAGACTTGAAGTCTAATTCTATACCATACACAAGTTTTATTTCCATAATGTGTTTATAGATACATAATTTAGTTGTAGCAAATCTTCATCACTATAAGTACAACCACAAAACATAAAATGGTCAGAAAAAATACATAAACACAAGCACTATAAACAGGTCGACACTGATCAATATACAATTTAATCAATTGTAATATCTACAATTGGTATTTATAATAATACTTTCTAGTAATAGTATGCAGTGTTATGGCTATACACAATCAAATTAAATTAGTTAAGTTAGGTTAGTAAAGATTTTGTAAAAGAAGGTCAGTGATGAATTGGTACACACCACTAACCATATAGATCATGCAAAAGTACCTGTAAGCATGAAAAAAAGCCAACCTAAATTAGGAACTTGCTGATCTAAATAATAATAATCCACTTTTCATTTCTCACTCCAAAATGGACATTTCAAACAAACATCCACCATTACTGTAAGCAAATGAACATTACTAAATAAAGTGGAGAGAGATATATTCATTAAAATAATGGTATTTACAAGAGTATAGATACAACTGTATCCCCTTCTTTCATCACCACAGTATCAATGTACATATTATTTCCCATAGGTTTAAATCTCTAGCATGCATGTTATTAGAGTAAAATAGCTAGCTACTAAAACTCATAAATGAATTCACTAAATTTGCAAGGTCTAACGTTTCTGCTACATCAGGTCTCCAGGATTACTCATAAAAGTTAAGAAAATATTTCAAAGCAAGCTAACACCTATGTCATTTTACCATTGAATCTCTGTCCAGATTTCAATTTGGTTACTGCAAGAATTAATGTGGGTCTCTAATATTATAACAAGTCATAAAAATGTATGCACACATCCTCCCATTTATAACAAAACTTAGTGTATCTCAAAACAACAATAACTTGGCATCATGCAATGTTATAAAATGATACCACCTTAATACATGGCAGGGTTTATCAGTATACTGCAGGATAAATAGTTGTTGATTTGCAAGTTTAAAGAAGCATATTTAAGTTATCTCAATGCCATGTGTAAAGTAAACAAAAATATTCACACATAATGATATTCCACATATAAATTAGCAAAAAGGCTAATAATTGAATATTAGTACAAGTAAGTGCTCAAATAATCAGGAAATATGATAAGATGAATATGTTAGCTAAACAATATAAAGAATAAAACTGACTTCAATATCAATAGAGCAAATCTTAAAAGATTTGCATTAACCATTTATTGTGACTGTATCACTAGTCCAATAACAGATGCGTGAATACTGATTGTGATATTGTATAGAATGTTCAGAATTTAGGCCTAATTATATTTGAAATATGACAATGATAATATTCAAACGGAGAACCAAATAAGTATATTCATCAATGTTAGAATGGATCCTTACAGTATAGACAGTGGAATTGCTTTTATGTTCTTTTTAAAAAAATGCAAAGAAGGGAAATATTTGTGAAGCCAACTGTCAAAATACAGATCACACAAAATATGATATTATTATTTGACACAAAATTCAGCTGAAGCATAAATAATACCAATTATGAATACGGAGAATAGATTCCATTTGCTGTATGTTGCTAGCGAGACTTCAAAATATAAATGCAAAGTTTAGAAATGAACAACCATTTTATGTGTGATCTATATTACACAGAAAAAAATGACTAAAGACCTAAATTGATATATTTTGGTATTTATCATGCAAGATTGAGGTGTCAAAAAGATTGGCTTGAAAAGCATTCCTTAATCATGCACAGGTGAAGAGCTCTAGTTTACCCGTTCTTTCACTGCTTGGCACAAATTCTACAAACAAAAACAATGTTAGAAATGACAATATAAATTTATCTCCACACATCACTTCCCACACCCAGAAGAAACAAGCAATTTATCAGAATGTGTGAAAATAGCAAATCCAGAAGAAAATCCATTGTGAAAAAGTCCCTGCAGTTTCCACATGAACAAATGCGGTGAGCACATATTACTTTTAAGCTGAAGCAGGTGAATAATTGTTTTCAGTAAAACATTTCTCGACACCTTAGTAAATTTAAATAAAAATAATCAGTATCACACCTGAGCTGCTATAGCTGTACATCTTTAATTATATCAGTTAATTGATATTACACACTGATATGAACAGCCACTCAGTATCAACAGAGCTTTTACTATAAATCTACTGTGCAATGATTAACTACCTAGGGATGGTTCGGTTTACTGTAACATATGCTGTGTCTGCTTGTAACTCTGAAAGATGCCAATTGTTCAGGTAGCTAGTACAACTAAAAACTGTCAACATTCCGAACAGTGTCTGATGAAAACAAAAGTGATACAAGTTATTGGGAAATAGTATTTTCTCAAAGACAACAGTGTGTGTGCATGTGTGTGTGTGTGTGTGTGTGTACAAACAAAGAAACTGATAGACAAACCTATATAGCCAGAGAGAGAGAGAGATATAGAGAGAGGGAGAGAGAGACAGAGAGAGAGAGAGAGCGCACAAGAAAGAGAGAGACAGAGAGATAGAGTACCCATCCAGAAAAAAGAGCTCCAACAATGAATGACTTTTTCTATGAACCATAGTAATAAAACTGTTACAGAAAACATGACTATAATTAACTGATGACACAAAAATGTATGATGGAAGATACTACAAGACAAAACATAAATTGGTCTAGTATCTACCTACCACACTTCCCTGTTCCTTATTATTTGGAGGAAAAAACCCAGTATAATTCTATATTGCTAATACTTAGTCTTACACGGTTATTCAAAAAAGCTAATATTACATCGGAATGTCTCAGTTAATTCACTACATATTTCATTATCCTAATGCAATGAATGCAATACAGATAACACTCAGAGAGATGTGCTACACAAAAAAGCTGGGTAGAAAAATATCTAATTAAAATGACAGACTTAAAATACATATTTTAAAAAAAAACAGGATTTGAAATCTGATGTTTTGACATGGCTTGCTCACACTCCATTTATACCTCATTAATTGTAAATACATCAGACTTCAAAACATGATCATTCCAAAATCATATAACAATAACATAACATGTATTTATCTGAAATGCAATATCATTCACATCAACATGCTTTAATGTGCGATACACATGCAATGCTCTATCATCAATTTCTGAAAGAAAGTGATGCCTTTTGTGGGATAGTGAAGAACACAGTGTACATCACACGTAAATGTGTTGTTTTGGTGATAATTTAATGATTACCTTCATCATCCTCAATTAAGGAATCTTTGATATAAAATGTAGACTCATTAAGTCAGTAATAATACTAAAATATTAAAGATGGATGACATAAGTTAAGAAGTTTATAGCCATAACTATAAATCCATATATTTTTCAAAACATTATTTGTTTTCCACTGTGCACAATTTGTTAGCGCAACTTTAACCATCTTCCTTTGCTGTTAAAAATCCATACCCAGATATGCATACAAAAATATCATCACATAACGCTGAATATGATAAATATATAAAAATAACATCATGATCTGAATACTTAACACTACATATTCCGGAAAAGTAATAAAATAAAACTATAGCATAGACAAAAGACAGAATTTCTTACTTTAAAGTAAAGTCTGATATCTGTAATTTTTGTGTGATTAATCTATTACCATGTTGATATATTCTTAATGATTTTGAATAAACAAAATGATTAACAAATTTGAAGCAGTTCCTACACACAAAACCAGTGTCAGACTGGTGTATTACAGGTAACTAATAGATCACTCGAAAGGTTTAAAGAATAATTAGCAAAATCAGTTTGTTGGACAATTAATCATACAAAACAAAGGAAAAGATTAGTTATATGTTAATGAGGGCAGTTAGTTTAATAGGGACTGTTCACAGATATTATTAAATAAAACTTAATCACACTGTAATAACATTGATAAGGTCTATAAAACAATAAATAACACAACTGCCAATGAAGACCCTAATTATGTTATAAATAATATGTTGTATAAGATGTATTAATGAAAGGAGCATTGTTTCACAGTATCTAAAATTCATCTGAAAATAACCTACCTTGAGACAAGAAGTTATTATTTCGTCTAACATTAACATCCATAGACTGGAGCACTAAGATTGCTATGATGTTTGGCCTGTTGTACATGGCTGCATGGTGCATCAGTGAAAGTCCTACTTCGTCTTGTTTACTTAATCGAGATCCAGGACACTTTCTGCACAAAGTAGAAAACATGGCCACAAGGCCACGTTGGGCTGCAGCTTTCAGGCCTTGGGGAGGATTCTAAGAAAAATAAGAAATGATGTAGTTCATATGGTCTTATAGTGTGTGTGTGTGTGTGTGTGTGTGTGTGTGTGTGTGTGTGTGTGTGTGTGTGTGTGTGTGTGTGTGTGGGTGCGTGTGTGTGCAAACTTGATATCATGAGATAAACAGACAGACAGACAGACAAACAAAGCCATGGAAGAGCACAATGGCTAGTAAGAGCACTTTAATAAATATACATAATTATTATTATTAACTGATACAGAATAGGAATGATAGACAGACAACATTTTACTACGTGTTGTACCTTAAATTTTATTGCTCGTTTATATCCAAAGTACTTCTTGAACTGCTCATGAACTAACAGTTCCGGTATAGGAAGCCTTTTAGGTCGAAGTTTTGCCAACTCTTCACACATGTTGTGTATCCATCTCGGCTTCTGTGGTGCTTGGGGATAGAACGTCTCGAAGTCGATTGAAACAGCATAGTATCTGTTGATCAGAAAATTAAACGATTCAAGGATGTAATCCACAACTTAAAGAGTTGCATGAAGTGAAACATACTATATAAAAGTATTTGATTTGTAATTTCCCCACATCCATGTCAAAATGTGATTAGGAATAAGTGAAAAATTATTGGTACTGGAAGCAGACATTACAGCTGAAATAACATAGCAAGTGATTTAAAATGAAACATATTATTTACAAAGCTGAAATTATAGTATTACACGTAATTCCATCATTTTGTGTGTGAGTATATTTACTTTTTTCCTTCAAGTTCCACAACTGATGCTGGATAGTTTTCCTGTAAAGCACTTGTAGGATCCAACCAACGTGGTAGGTTCTTGGTGGCTTCATATTTAATCCGTTCATATTCACTTATTATCTCATCTGGCATCTTTGTTATATCTGGTGTCTCATGGTCAATGAGAATTCCTGTAAAATACAATAGTTAATGATCTGATAATAATTGTCCCCAAAACGTCTCTAAAACATGCCAAATCTAATTTATATTGTTTAATACATCATAATAAAATTAATATAGATTTTAAAAAGTGCCCTTACTAGCAGGAGCCATTCAAACATGTGCATCATGGAACTGGTGACCACAGGATTCACTATTTTCTAATACATCATCGGTAGTCATTATACTTACAAGACTAATGATTATTTTTAGATACTGGATTTCCCAAACATGCCGATCTTTACATAATAATACTTGACAGTAACACTACGTTACAAACCTCCAGATGATTAGCGATACAATGGAGATCACTGCTCACAATGGTTTACAGGTAGACGTGACTATGACAAGTTTGTTTATTAATTATATCATCAAAGTAATTACGAATGGATATCAAATGTTGTGATGGAACAGTTTTTAATCATTTTCCAGACCTTAAGCGCAAAATCTGTATTAATAGATCTCAATAATCCACACCAGGCCCTAGTACCAGAGGGTGAACATGACTACTGTATGCCTGAACAAGCCATTAAAGGGTGAAAGGCGGAAACTATGGAATGACTAGATGACAGCTGTCAGTAACCTAAAGACCATTGATTCCACTGGTTATCAGGTGGGTGAATACCGTGTGGGAGTGTACCCTGGAGCAAATTTTGTGCAAGTCCTTCTTAAAGTGTGGTATTTCTAACAAGATGGACAGAACAGAAGATGATGCCCTGTAAGGAGATTTTCTTGGTGAAGGTGTTGCTGAAACTGAGGATGTGGCGGACAACAACGGGTAAACTGGTTATTATGATGATTCTCCTGCTACACATGAGATGCTGGACTACAACTGGGCCATTTGTTCTGTGGATGATTTTGAGGGATTTTTATCATATTAATAGACAGAAAACACTTTAAAAACTGGCAAGCCAATACTTCAGAAGTAGACATTAGGCATATGCCCGAGGAAAGAACTCCAGGGTCAATAGGTTGACTAATATATGAGTATTTGTGCTAAATAATTCAGTTGGTTCGTCAGTCCGTTTGTTTATGTCTCCTTCTTTCAATCTGACCTGACCCAATTATGTATGCTAACATAACAGCAGGATATTATCATACCTCCATGTAAGTGAAAGAAATGATTGCCAAAGGAGAAGTTTTTGCATTTATGGTCAGAACTCAGCATCAGGGGTGGGAACTCTCTCTCTGTCTTCACTTCTTCACCTACAGATTATAAAAAACAAAAAATCATTACTAGAATACATAAATATATTGTAAACAGTGATAAAGATGAAATAATATAATTCAGTATGTTTCTTCGTGTATTGTATATATTTCATCTTAGAAATAAAATAACTCACAATTAACATTGTATTACATTACGTAGATTATATTCTTCTTCTTTATTCTTTTGGATAAAATGTAACCTGTCTTGTTCTTGGATTATGGATGTGTACAAATATTGACCAAAACAAAAGTGCTTGTTTGTTTTAAAGTATTTCACTATCATCATATGCATATATATATATATATATATATATATATATATATATATATATATATATATATATATATATATATATTGGTTAATTACACACATATCTTAAGAAGATTGCTGAGAGATAGATGTTTACACTTTATGAGTATCCATTATGTTTAGCAGGTGTGTAAACATTTCTTAACAAGTGCCATTCATCACTGGAATAACAACACCAATACGTACAAATATTATTTTTTGCTCCAGAGATACATAACAAGGTATAAAGCATGCTTTCCAATATAACGCCAATGGTCTCAGCTGTGGCCAACACTATGAGTGAGTGAGTAACAAAATTTATAAAGCCATGGCACTCTGGTGATACCGGAGAGACATAAGCAAACAGTCAAATACTCATTTACAACAAACCCCAAAAGTAATACAGAAATATGTGGTGCTAATTTTTAAATTTTGATGTTTTCCTTTACTGATTCAACTACATCAAATATGACCTTTCAATACACAGTAATTCATTGATATTTGACAGATTGTTGAATCACCACACAGATATCACAACTTTCATCACTCAATATTTGACATGACTAAATCATGCTGACTCTATTACATACAGATCTAAGGGACAACTATGACTTTACCAACAATGTTTATACAATATGCCAATCACTTTATGATGGAATGGAATTTTTCCTTGTGCTTGAATAAAAGAAGAGTATCTGATCAAATATTATCATTAAATGTATTAAATATTGATGGTAGCTAGTGATCTGAATTTGCATGAAGACTGATCCATGAATGCACGAATATTCATCACCTACCGGACATTCTTGGCAGTAATCGGGTGACTATTTCCGGAATCCTCATCCGTTTTCTCATGGTAACAAAGAGTGGCACAAGGAATGCAACGATCTTGAGCAGGAACACATGTTTTTTTATGGACATCTTTTTACACAAGTGTGACTTCAACAGTATCTCATGTAGTTGTAGTCGAGCATTCAACCGTTCATAGCCTGTGCTATCTATTTTGTCATCAAGAAGATGGATAATGCTGGTAATCGACCAATCACTATCCAACAGGAAAAGGTTTCTATGCATCCTCAGAGAGTTCGAAAATATGATCATTCTCATGATAATGTCATCAACGTGGTTCATAAAGAAGCGACGTTCTTCAGCCATGTCCAGGTCACCGGTCTGATCCAGAGGCAGATCATTATACACATCAGCATAATCTGGATCCCTGGTAATATCAATCATACCTAGAAATAGAACACAATACAACAGCATCATATCAGCTCAGCTTATAATAATAATTACAGTATTTCTATTGTCACACAATTGTTTTTTTTTTTGGTGATGGTTATGGGGAATAAGTGATACATTAGCATGTAAGATAATTACATGGTCTTTTACAAGTTTCATTGGCGGGATTGTTATAGCCCATTTAAAATAATATTATGGTTTATCACTTTGTGAGAATGGTTTGTTGTTCATATTACATTTTAAATAATGTTATGGTTTGGCGCTTTGTGAGGACGGTTTCTCATTTGTATTTTAAGATGTTTGTGTGTGTGTGTGTGTTTGTGTCTGTGTTGAAGTTATTGCATGGCATACAAGCCTATAACTAATACATTTAATGATCCATCTTGTCATGAAACTGTTCCTGCATGTGGGATATGAGATTAGTAAGTTCAAGTTGAGAAGATATATGTGTAATAGACCAAGCAATGATATCAAGTTATTTGGTGACATATAATGATATCACATATTCTTCTGATGCTTGTCTAAATGCAACGTCATCACAATTTATGTGCTGAATACTGTTGAATAGCATTTTATCCTGAATTTCAAAATTGTTAAAATTTGCTCATCACATCATAGTCAAAGATGGCAACCTGGAAGATACTTTTTTAACACTTTAGATAAGCTACTCAATGGCAAAAGATTATGCAAAGTGCCATAGGATGAAGCACTTTTTTTTAAATTTCAGGTAATTAACCTTCATATAGATCTAATTCAAAATACATATGTGAGAAGAAAAGAAAATCAAGCAACGTGAACTAATTTTGTAGTTTCTCTGGAGTTAGATCATTACTTATTCTATACTGTCAAAATCAATAGACAATTCAACCCAGTAAACAGAAAAACCAATACATGGAGGTTTTCTCATCAGCTATTTATATATTTCTCATGATACCTTACAAAAACCAAAGTGAGGTAAATATTATTAAAGAATCAGTGCTTCATTATAAGATACAATAGATTCGTGAATAACATACAAAATTAAGTGAGGTTATTGTTTACTTGTTTTGAAATGAGCAGTGTTAATCACTGCAGTGCCTTGACCTCATTATCACTTTTTTCCTTGACATGCACAGTATCCCCAGACATTACCTGGCCAATAGGGAGAGTCCCTGGATCATACTTTCCATGTCCCGCTTAATATTGTGGCAAGCAATAAGATAAAGTCCCTTCCAACTAGCTATCCCTTTATTTTTATGTTATTTCACAACCTTTCTTAATTCCTGTACAATAACATAACTGTTATTATGAAATGCTTAGGTTGTATAAATGTATCATGGGGAAACAGTTTGTCTGCCAATCATGTTATATTAATCTGCTTACATTTTGATCTCCATAAATGGCAAACTAAACACATGATATAGGTTTGTTTTTATTTCAGCTCAGTACACACACAAGCTTCTTGTGATCTTAACAAGATTAGTCTAATTATATCTGTTCTGATCAATGTGAGTCAGATTTTTCAGACGGATCTCATTCAATTAAACAAGTGTCGAGCCGTGACAGCGCAGTTAGTTAGAGCGTAGGACTCGTAGCCGAAGGGTTGCGGGTTCGAATCTCCGGGAGTTGCAATGTTGTCATGCGGCGACTGGCTCACTCATCCATAAAAATGAGTACCTGACAGGACGCTTTGCACCTATAATGGCAGCATGCGCGTTGTATGCTCCCTTGGGAGTTGAGATGGGTGCTGGGTGGAAACAGGTCCGAGTCGGGGATAATAGTACTGTACAGCGCCTCAGAACAGGGTTACCTGGTTCTGGCGCTATACAGACATGCATTATTATTATTATATACAAGTTAACATATTAATCCATTGTAAAAAGAAAACAAAACATCCTGGTATATCGTGAAGATTGTGGGTATGTATATATCATAAGACCAGACCAGTCATCAGATGGTCATATTAATTCAAAATATATTCACGAGAAGAGAATGGATAGTGGAATGGTTGTCAAGATAACCAATAATAAATAATCACATCAATAATTAGTGACTAATTTGCCACTCCTGTCTACGTCCTGTGTTTAATTTCCACCCCAAAATAAACGGTCATCAGTTTCTCATACTTTTTAGACATAAAGATAGTGCTCCCCCCCCCCACCCCCCCTTCTCCCCCTGACTGGGTATAATACTGTCCTCTCTCGGAGCTAGAAGTCAACCCTGCTTAGATAAAGAATGTCTAAAATGACTGACTGACAACACATCAAGTATCAATGTTAAATTACATAATAGAAACATTACATTATATAACAGAATCGTATATTACCTTAACCCAAACAAAAACAGACATAACAATTTCCACTGGGTGTACTCCACTTTTTTTCAGCTAATGCTCAACATATGCAAATGAAGAGTTGAAATGCTACATACTGCTATGTACAGTTGTATTTTTACCATGCAAATGAGCTCACGCTCAACTATTTTATATACCGATGCTACAGTTGAATCGTTAGTTGAATTGGGACGTGATGTTACACATACCAAGAGAAAACCAATTGTGTGGTGGAAGTGTATTGTACCATCTGAGTCAGTGTCACACGAGTTGTCATCGCTTGCATTGAGATTTCTTTCTCTACCAGCCAGTCCAGCATTCATAGAGCGAATCTTCTCAAACTTCGGACTAATACAGACAAAGTTGAGAAATCATCTTGGGCTAGAAAAAGCCGCCAAGTTGTTTATGTGTTATAGGTGCCTTGGTGGGAAGGAAGACAGGTAATTGGTAATTTGTTTTGTGTGACTCACTGACTGGTGCTTGCATGTGAAACTTTCTTATTTGTATTATTATAACACAAAGTAACGCTATCTTGGTAAGTAATTAAGTTAAAAAAAAATACAATGAATGGAAGAGCAAAACTGAATAATACCACATTAATAATTTGTAAAAAGGGTATTTCCCACTTTGGGAGTATTGAACAGAGGGGTATTTCCCGTGAAATACCACATGGTAATTACCATCCTGATTTTTCCGGATGACCCAGGCTCCCATATCCGAACTGAACTGAAGAAAGACTGCTTTCTTTGTTGTATATTTACAAATACTGTATAATTCTGAACACCCTCATGCTGACCAGAAAAATAAGTATTAAAATCACTAATCTTTAAAACATTTGTACATCAAAGGACATATTTTTCAAGTATATTGTAATGTTCAAACACATTAGTCTATTTAATTTTAAAAAACTCTCAAAGATCAAGAAAAAAGTGGCATTTAGGTCATTTGTAATAGACATTATGGTTTAGTCATCAACACACCACCTGACCTTTTTGTCTTCACAGTATTCTTTTGGTATGCAGGTAACGAGTTGGGCATAATAACCAAACATATGTCACCTTCTGGTTTCTATGACCACAGATGATGATGATGATGATTAATGTTTACGGCCACTTTTGTACACAAGGTAGGCTAAATCAGGGCCCAGCGACCTCCAAAGGTAATAAAACAAAGTCAAAGATGAAACACTCTTCAGATATGCCCACGCTGAGATTCAAACATGGGTGGTAGTGATCTGTATGACCACAGATGAACTATTGTATAGTTGAATCCCAAATTCAACTAGTTGAATAAGTGTTGAACGACAGATTTTTGTATGGTTGAAATAACCACCATCTCAATTCAACTATATTTAAATAGTTGAATAAATAACCACCATCTCATTTGCATTAAATTATTCAACTAAGAATTCAACTGTATATAAAACAGTTGAACCTGAGCTCATTTGCATGGTAAAGATTCAACTGTAGCAGTCTACCCTTCATTTGCATACCGGTATGTTGAACATTAGTTGAAAAAAAGTTGAGTACACCCAGTTGACTTTCCTATGTCTCTTTTTGTTTGGGTTATTATATACAATTATTATTATTTGATGTCAGTTTTGTGTTTTCAAATATGAATTTTCACACACACACACACACACACACGTGCGCGCGCGCACACACATACACACAAATAAACCATACAAATTAATGATAAAAAGGATGGATAACAAACAAACAGAAAGATGGGCAGAGGGTGTTGATGATAGGAAGGGAGATATATTTAAAGACAGAAAGAAAAAGAGTCAATATAGGACAACTAGATAAAAAGGAATGTAGATAACTAAGTAACATCTTCATGCAATAATTTAAAATGAATGTTGCAAAAGCAGCTAAATGAGTGAAAATTAAGAAAATGTTTCCATAAAAATGACAACTACCATAAGCAAACAACATGCCTAAATTTATTACCCATTTATACAAACAAAATTGATTATTTTCTCATTACTCAGTGATAAGAGGTTGCTTAATAGACTGGATTTATGGCTTAGGTTTAGGATCAGTGGAGGATTAGCTGCAAATCCTTAATACAGGTAGATCTATACAATGGTACATAATTAACGGCAGCTAATCTGTAATTACTTTAGTAACACATATTTTTAGATTTGTACTAATACTAAAGTATAGCCATGATGATGTATCAAGACTATTTATAGTGAAATAGCATTTGAAACCAATTAATATATGTATTTTTACATCTTTGGGAATCCAATAAATATGATTTATTTAACAAAAATAGCATTCTTATCAAATGTGTTAATTTTCAATCTTAAAGTTGTTGTTTATTCTAATGTGTGTACTTTTAACAATGTATTAACAATGCATTAACAGTGAGCTCAGTGTTTGTTAGTTTACAATAGTAATTTTACAAATTATAACAAAAATATTTAAAAAAATATTAATTGGGTCAATCTATACTTGTACATTCTGATTTAAACACAAAATGACCGAACTGGACTACCATGTATCGTATCTCAACATAAGAATGTAGATAAACAAATCTGGGCCAAACACAAGTAAACAGTGTTATGTGGTTCTTGATACCACAAAGAAATCCCAAAATATGACCTGACCTGGACATTAGAATACTTCAAACAGCAAACAGTTATTCTAATACTACATAAAAGGTATTGCTCCTAAAAATAGACAAACCAATTAAGAAATGAATGGAAACTTAAGATGGTCGGGGCCTCACAGTCGAGAAAACTATCAATTATGAGCTCATAAAGAGATCAATATCACAGAAAGCTAAGAATTAGCAATATAGTAAGCCTAAATTAATCCACACAGAATAACATGACACACATAATCAATAATCAAATTGTGGTATGCATGATTAATTGCAAATTCTTAAAATAAATTGTTACCAAACAGCCAACGTATTGCATCAGAAAAATTCTAGGATAGAATGCCGCCATATTAATGACATTAAGTGTTAAAAAGTAGAAATTTATTTCTAGAGTTTTATTCATTTCTCATTACCGGTATGTTTAAATAACAAATCTTAAACACAATTAAGAAACCGCATCTTTGTTTGTAATTTACACACAAAATATAGGAAAATGCTTTGTTCAACATTAGCAACAGTAAATCTAGCTATCCTTTTGCATAATAGTATAATGTATTTATATAAATAATAATAAAAAATAATGAAGATGGGTAGGGTCTGTAATAAAATATTTCAACTGGAGCTATTTCTAAATAGAAACCATTAACACAGCTTTGCCTACCATTGATGGCTTTGAGTTAAAATAGAACGAGACATTTTTTATCTTATATTACATCTTTAGTATTGTTCAACACAAAATAATCAAAAACCAGTTGTGTACTAGTTATCATGATAATCACTGCTTAGGAACCTCTTGAGGATGTGTAACTATGCAGACAAGTTTGTTTGTCAAGAGGCTAATGTGATGTTGTTTATAATATTAGTCTCCTGGTTAACGTGTACTCAGTCAACATATCTCATAGCTCAAGTAATTAGACAAACATCAAACTGTAATCATGCTTATTTACTCTCACCAAAATAATTATATATATATATATATATATATATATATATATATATATATATATATATATATATATATATATATGAGTGTGTGGTTTGTTTAGTTTGAGTGCTGGCCATCAATGGTACATACGGTTGAGTGAATCAATAGTTTGTTTAGCCTTGGACATCTAGCCAACAGACGAATTCCTAGAGAAACAACCCACAAATACAGGTATGAGTCTGATTTGAACCCATAACCTGTAGGTTTGGAAAACGGTGCTCTAATCACTGTGTTAATGGGGACATATGATATGGTTGAAGGATGACTTGCGCAAGAAACAACCAACAAACAACAGGAATTGGTCAGTTTTATAGTTATACCCACAATCTGGAAGTTTGCACACAGTGCTCTAAACACTGTGCTATGTACACACACACACATTGTTGCTTTTTACAACTATTACGTGCACATGATAGGCTAAAGGGGACAAGCACCCTAAGGTTATGAGTTGAATTGATAGACGAAATACCCTTGAGACATGGAACAACCATGGTTTTGAACCTAAGTGCTATAGGTCTATAATCAACTGACCTACTAGTTATGCCATGGAAACATCCATATATAGTGCTGTTATAATAAAATAGTATTCAAATAGTTATGATACCATTGCAAATACTGGATCAGGATTGGTGTTAAAGTTAAATCAAGTTAAGCCCAAACTGGTGGTTTAAACCAAAGTTTTATTAGTTTAGCAGAAAAGACTAAAATGGCCCACAGTTTTATACACATTTTACCCAGATACACAATTGAAAACTCGTTGTTAGAATACATGACATTCTATGATCAATATACTAATATTAAATAGTAATAATAATAATATACATGTGTAACAATAAAAAGCTTCCAGGTAGAAACAGAGCCATTCATCAAGTCTATGCTTCATAACAGTCTTTTGTTGGCATGGACTTATGCTATAATGACATGTATGACTATAAACACTGGTCTAGGTTGATTGAGTTTGTTTAGCTTCAACACACTGGTCACATCCGAGACATATATAGCCAAGGTGTAACTCCTCAGGAAAGCATCCCAGAAACACAGATATGAACAAGACTCGAAGTCTTGAACCCGCATCCAGGATATTTGCTGTATGGTGATTTAACGACTGTACTTTTAGAGCAGCTTTCCTAAACAGTATAATAGAATCTTTATGATTGTTGGTGGACTTTCTCAAACTTTGGTGTCATCCAGACAAAGCCACACAAATGACTATAGGTCTAGATAAAGCAGTCAGACTTCACTCGTGTGGTATCAGCAACTACTGGTATATGTGATCACTGAACATTTTTGTTATTGTTTAGTCTGATATATGAAGTGAAAGTAATCAATCAATCAATCAAATCTACAGTTACTGACTAGGTATAATACAATGTACGAATGCATCAAGGAATCTCAATTCTTATGGATGACCTGATTCTATGACAATTCCAAATATTTGTCTAAGATTTCAATGAAAAATCCATTACAAGTTTTCCATTGTAATACGAGCCCAACCTATCTGATCACATTAATGCTACAGTGTTATCCATGAGAATAAACAAGCCCTTATGAGTTCACTGAACCATATATTGTTTGACCCGAAGTTATACAATAGTTTGGTTGGATCTTAATTGAGTAAGTCCAGTCCCATATTATAATTGTTTAAATAGCATCATTTTAAAGAAATTCAGTCAAAAATCAAGCTTCTTCCAGCATATATTATATACTGTACAGTGTAACAGATTGTTTTCAAAGAATGACAGTTCACATGAATCCCCTGTAAAATTCTATGACACATTAAGTAATGGTAGGATATTAGAGAGATTGACATATGGTTGTGTCTGCAGTGAGTACATCCTAAGATCATTCTTTGGTGTTTATCTTCGCTCATTTTGAGTTTATTGATACTTGTAGGTATACGCAGCGAGTTGTTTAGTCTCAGCATTGGTCACATCTGGAACATATCGCCCACAGGAACATCTGTCTAAGGGAAACAAATCCCACAAATGAAGGCATGAGCCAGATTTGAAACCACTTCCTGGAGGTTTGTAGCACAGTGCTCCAATCACTACACCATCAGAACACCCTCGTATCGAAATATGCAATTCAACAAACGACTTACAAGCACAAACCTCTCCAAATTAGTTGAACATCATATTCAGCAATTGTGATTGCTATCTTAATTATTGCTATCTTAATTATTTAATAGCAATTCGGATTGTGTCCGCTTTCATTAACTAGATCTCACGGTATGAAAAATAATCTTCATGCACATGACATTCCAAAAACTGTGAGATGAACATTTTTTTTTTGGTGCCCCATCGCTCACAACAAATTCTTAATTTTGTAGCAAGCTCACCAAATTCATTGAAGTCGGTCACTAAGCCAAGCACTATAGTATTCTTTATAGATCTAGAGTCAGAAACCAACTTTATGGCTCTGATGGACCCATACAATCTGTCAAAATTTTCTGTTCCCTGGGGAGTATACTGTTCTTGCTACCGGTACTAGTTACAGGCCCATAATCTACAATAATTTACCACCATCCAACATCTGGTACTTATTTTACAACTGAGTCAACCAGAGACTATGTGATAAATTAGCAGCTAGTTTAGTAGATCCAAAGAACTCCCAGCATCGGTCCATCACCATGGATATGAAACTGTCAAGATTTACAGAACAGTTGGACATTTCAGTTTCAAATAAAGGAAGTTTAGTAGAATCTCTCTACAGATCTGTGTATCACATAGGAAAACTGAAAGCTCTTTAGTTCAGATATGGGGTCAATTCAATTCCGGAATTGAATATTTAAAAAATGATAATTTTGAATTGGAACTGAAGTTTCCTACAAAACAATAATTCCACAAATTAATTCACCATTTAATGTTTAATTCAGAAATATTTCTTCCATGACAATCCTACCTTGAATATAAATTACTCAGAGTAGGTATTCCAAATAAGTACTCAGTAAAAACTAGTAGGTAAAAAGGTTTAGAATTGGAATTGATAAACTAGATGTGGAATTGACCAAATGGAATTGAGTGGAATTAGAATTGATAAAATAGAATTCACCCCATGTCTGCTTTAGTTCATATTCCACCATTACAGAGAGTTGAATAAGGACTTAAAAATGTGATGATGCTATTAAGAGTGATATAAGAATTACTAAGGAAAATACTCCAAGCAATACAACTTATTTATGTCACAAATGTTTTCAATCTTAAAATTCCTTGGAGTGTGTATATATATATATGTGTGTGTGTGTGTGTGTGCGTGCGTGTGTGTGTGTTTGTGTGTTTATATTACTTCAAGGTTCTGAAACATAGTGATGTTCGAAATTTTATGTTTATGATATATTTAAAAGTATGATAATTTTTTGAATGCTACTTTCTTTTCGTTTCATTTAAGTAGTTGCTCAGGTCAAACAAAGCATATTTAGCAAATGATTAATGCAGTTTTTTATATGACATGGTGTGTTCATCACTCTTCAATGTTTATCTTCATATCTTTTTATAAAGCAATTTAGAACAAGAAGCAAATATACCTTTATATTTCTATGTATACACAACTCAACAAATAGCACCACTGTAGGTGCCTGTGTTAAAAAACCTGAGTATCTATTGTATCACAACAAACATGGGCTATCTGACCATTATTCAACCCAGGAACTGGAATATGACCAAGTTGTGTTGGCAAAATTTAGTCAAGCAAATTGATGTAGTCACTATAATTGTAGTTTGGTATGTGTTTTGCTACATTTTCCAATATGGATGTAAACTTTATTAGTGACATCAATAAAAAATGTATGCAGTAATTTAAATCAATGATTTAAATCAAATGATTAAATCAAACAACTCTGACCATTGTAAACTGGGAGATACATGTAACAAGCAGTATACCTTCTGACCAGAGGCTAAGTATTTAGACTTATAAAGTAATAGTTATACATACACTCAGCAATTGTCACCTAGATCTTGGGTGATAGAGATATGATGGGGAAAAAGTGATTTGATATGATAGGTAAGATTATTAATTGTCAAAACATTTAATCAATCTATTATACAAAGGCAGCATCATTAAAATGGTGTGGCAATGAACAAGAATTATTAACTCTCTTACACTTAATCTAATTACGATTTTTACAACAAAAAGTCACATTTGCTATAAAATGGTATTTTTTACAATTATATGGAAAAAATGTTTTTTACATGACATTAATTAATGGTGTAAATAGCATCTGTGTAAAAACCACCTGCCACTCCTACAAAAACTGCCATGAAATCAGAGTTTTGTTTGTTATTATGTAAAAAATAAAATATGATAAAATCGTAAGGATAAAGAATGAGCATGGATAATATTGTAATTTGTGTGTTTATAATACATGAAATTGTACCAGTTTTATTTTATTAATTAGAGATGGATTATGCCTAAATATTATATTAACCTGAGTTTAGCCAAAATAATTGGACTTAGAATTCATACCATGACCAAAATTATCAATTATTAGATCAAATAAGCACAAACAAATGATGATCAACTTGCCCCACCACAAGTGTATTTAAATACAATCTGAAATTTAAATATTAAGAAAACTGAGAAAACCATGCCAAAAACTAAAATATTGTAAACAATAATGTACAATCTTAAAAAAAAAATTCGATTATCAGTGTACCTAACATCTAGTATAATTGGTGTTCCTGTAACAATCATAGCAGTACATGAGTGGTTAACTAACATTCCAGAAATAGTACAAAGAAAAATTAAGTTTTCTGACTTGGCTACAGATCACTTACAATCTTAGAAGATGGCTGCTAAATCCAAATAGGTTACAGCCTGTTCACAGTTCATGTCAAGTACAAAAGCATCAATTTTAATATAATGCCATACCTTATGTGCCTTATAATATAGATAAAATGATTTCTTGTGATCACTAATGATATTATCTATTTACTTAAACAAGTGCCTTTGTTTGTCCATGATACTATGTGTGTATGTGTGTGTACATGTGTCCAAGAGTCTTTTCATGTATGTTTACTTCATAAGTTAGCCATCAGTTCATGATGGTCTTTTTTAAATAATTAATCATGATAAGTTCTCATTAGACTTGTTTTCTGAAATTAATAGTTTTTTTAATGATATTCAACAATTCATCAAATTGTTTGTGGTTATGAACATATTCTTGGAATATTCAGGAACTTTGGTTAGTTCAATGTTTTGTCAATTGTTCCTAAACATTCGTCAAGGCATAAATTAAATTTTTCTAGGGAAACTATCATTCAGTACAAATCCATTCTTCAGTTTCTCTTACTTAACTCAGTCAACTATTCAAATACACTTACCAGCACTGATGAATTCTGTCAAGATATGTTTCTTGGTTTCTGGCTTCCCAAGAGCATTCAGGTCAAGGCTACCTCGCCAACGTTCACTAAACTTCTGCCTCTTTTCATTTGGAAAGTACACTCCATGCCAGAGTGCTTTCATCATATAGTCAACATTGCAAAGGATGTTACCAACCCTTGTGTCCTGATAGGCTGGAGGTAACTGAACTGATGTACTCTGGTCAAAATTTGCTTCCAAAGCAATACTCGGAAGCTGATTTAACACATAAATGGCCACAGTCAATTCTCGTATGATCTGATGAAACTCCCGCATGTCTAAATGTTCAATATCATCTTCCACAGGAATCAGACAAAAAACATTGGAATCTGTGATATTTGGCATTTGGGAGATGAGCCCTGATGGGGCCTCTGTGGGGTATTTGAAGTCATCAGTAGAAAGCATCCAATGTGTTGATGCCATTGCCAGCAGTTCCTGACAGTCATAGCGCTCAAATTTCTCAAAGAAAGCAGATGCATTTTTGGTAAAAAGATCCCCTTCCAGGGTGTGATCGCCTTGGGAAGCCATACTGGCTTGAAACTCACTAAGTGTATGATGATGCTGTGTAACATAGGCATAAGCTGATATTCTGCTGCTCTGTAACAAAAATAGGAGACACAATGTTTAAAGATTCAAATGAGTTTTATTATCTGTATCCTAATAATTAAAACAGCATTGAAAATATATTGACCACATTATTGGATGGATGATGACAGCATACACTGCTGCTGAGTATTTTTTATAATTAAGTTTTTGACATGTCACAGTCTGTTGTTACTAGTAAAACTAATCATTATAAAAATACATGTGAACATTTTTGATAAACATTAAGTATACGTCCACTTATTTTGATAAAATCACAGTCACAACTGTAATATAAATAACATTTCATACACATTTAATGTTTCAATCAGAAGCATTAAATCGGACTGGATTTATTTTGTTTAATATCTGTGATCAAGAGGCATGGATAACATACGAAGTTGTGCATGAACACTTAATTATAGTGTGGTTTCTTTTATTAACTTAATTACTTCCTCCTCCAACAATCACAGGGGCACAGTATAAAATAGTAATTCATTTATATGATACTGCTGTAATAACTGTTTATTTAGATTTAAAACACACACACACTGTTGTTTATATGCATGAGTATATCATATATGTGCATATCTGTTATATACCTAGAAAACTGATTTGATACTAGTGACTAGGTTTAAAGACTAGTTAAAGTAGTTTTAACCCAATGATCATTATGGTGTGTGTTCAAAAGCTTACCTTATACTTGTTACATGCTTATATATATATATATATATATATGTTATATATATATTATTTCACACACACGTATTGTCGTATATATATATATATATTATACTGAATACACTGTCATGTATTTACACGATATAAATAATCACGGAAAATATAAGCGATCTCCCAATACGTTATCCAAAACTTACAACTTCACAATCTCTAGTTTGCGACAGTCACAGTGACACCCTCATTGACACTGTCGGCTGTCACTCACTCACTGACACCGCCATTTATCGCAGTGTTGTACTGGTAGGTGTTTCATATAGGTCTTGCCTTTTTTGTTAAGAGAGGTCATTAAGTTCTGTAAATATGTTGGCTAAGCATACCTGATATTTAAATACATATATATGTACATATATCCCAACATAGAAATGGAATCCTAAACTAAGCTAAAAGCGTCTGTCTTTAGACTAGCTGTCAATTCGCCAGCTATGACGCTGTAACTGGCTCGGTGATTGGCTGATGATTTCTACGGCAACATGTAACAGAGCCAATAATTGGATAATTATCGTATCGCTGTTGACGAGACTTTGCTCGCAGGTGAACGAAAGCAAGTTGTTAAGGAAAGTTATTCTTTATGAGCTGGTAATAACGGTTATATTCCCTTTTCCTGCTTCTACTAAAGTTTCTCTCATCGGAATCTATTGACATTTCCTCTAGTCATCACCTTCTAACGTAAATCGTCGTAATTAATTCCACTTCTGAAATTCAGATATGTCATCATGTATACTGATATTACTGATAGTTTTGTGGTCTAAACATCTAAAATTACATCAATGGGATGTGCCCGGCCCGATGTCGTGAGTGTAGCGTGGAGCTTATACCTTGAATCTTGATACCGGACATACAGAATATAGAGGCATTGCCTGATTGTTTATTCCGGTTTTGCCTGGTACACTTTAATTAAATCATAACGTTCATGGCAAATACAATTCCTCTGCAAGCCAAAACTTGTCCAACCTAGACTTAAAACTATTTAATGGTCACTGTGGTGGGCTTTCGATTCTTCCTAGATCTAATAAGTACAAAATGTAAACTTGGATAATGGGTACTGGTGCACTAGTGAGAGTGATGGTAGTGTGCCTGTACAAATTTAAGTCGTGCAGGTGCGTGGCTATAGGAGGTACTGTTAGCAGACTCATCTTAGGAGACAGCTATGGAGTCTGGTTTTAAATAACTCCAGTGACTCAGCTGCCACAACATCTGTGAGGAGGCTGTTCCAGAGATGACTTCAGTCGGGAACTCGCCAGTCGTTTACGACTCTGGCTAAAGACCGACTACCTATCTCTAGATATAAACAGCATGTTTTTTATCAGCTTCTGGCTGTGTCCTCGGGTGGCTGATACAGAATTTAGCTTGAAGAATATCTCCATATCTACTTTGTCAATTCCATTTATGATCTTGTATGTCTGCATCATATCCCCTCTTCTCCTACAGTGTTGCAGTGGTGGTAATCTTAGGGCTCTTAGCAGCTTATCATATGGGAGATACATACTTCAGCTCTGGTATTAGTTTGGTGACCCGTCTCCAAATTTTCTCAATCTCTACCCTAGCTGTCACACCTAAATTTTGGGTGCCAGATTACATTCCCATATTCTAAGTTTGGTCAGACCATAGTGGTGAACAGCCTAGGCATGATGACAGTATCGAGACATGTGAAGGTGACTCTTATTAAGCCCAACAAGCATCATGCTTTTTCTACTGCCTTGGAGACATTAAATTTCAGTTCCTCATCATAAATACTCCCCAATCCTTCTCAATTATGGTGTCACCTTATATCTCGGTTTCCATCTGGTATTTTAATCTTTTATTTAAGCTGCCTAGATGGAGGCTTTTTATTTGGATTCAGTTAAATGATGACAAACTTCATAGCTTCAGACCCCAAAAATGTTGTAATGGTTCTTAATCAGTTCACGGAGAAATATCTTAGATATAAACATTATGTTTGATTTGTCATGTTAATATAACCTCTGAACTAATTGAAATGTAATATTAAAGATTCTCTGCCGCCCTGAACTTGAGGTGTAAATATTAAAATAAATCATATATGATCTATCATTAATTCAAATTATTAATTGACTCTATCTGAAATTTGATCTCTTTCCATGCTGGTTCTCTGTGTATAATAAGGAAGTTGTTTATCCATTCATTATATGTATATATATATATAAAGAAGCACACTGAAAACAAGTACACACTTTTATAGGGTAGGGCTTGTCCTTGTTTCATAATCACAGATCATCAATAAAATTTAAAAATATATACTAAATAATCTATTTTATTCCCTTTTTTAGCTTTTATTAACTGTTTTTTTATAATTAATCAAGGTTTCTGAAGGTGTGCTAGGTTAGACATTTGAGAATGTTGATATAGTTAATTAGTATTAAGAATTATTTCTGAAGGCTAAGTAATCCTTGGCAATGAAGTTTTCATCCAGTTTAATATTAATTACTATTTTCTTTGAAGTCACATTAAGTGATCACCTTAATATTGAATGTAGCGAAGTTATTATTTCTAAATTATCTCATAGTCCCTTTAATGTGCAGTTTATGTGTCTGGCTTATTTAAAATCTGTCATGTGATCTCTGCATTTGTATAATAAATATAAATGCGGCATATTAATTAAAGTTCAAAGAGATTCTATGAACGATTATTATAATCATATGTGTGTTATTGTATAACCTGGTGATTTCTTTTGATGGTTTTTATGGTCCTAAAATAAGTATTTTCATCAGCTTTTAGGTTAAAACACTGTGACATGAAAGCCATAGTTCTTTGTGCAGGTTTTGGAACTAGACTGGAGAAAGATCTACAGAATGATAGTTCTGGTCAATATAAACATCTCATAGGTGTGCCGAAACCATTACTTCCTATTGGCAATGAACCACTGATTACTCACTGGGCTAGGACTACTCGTGACGTTCCCGATGTTGATACTGTTTACGTTGTGGTTTGTATTAGAAATGAAGTATTGATGTAGATAATGAACAAGTAAATGCAAGGTGAAATAAATACAGTTCGTATTATATGTTATATTACTATGAGTATTATGGTGTTTAATTAGACAGTAATTAGATTATGTCATTTTATTGTTACTATTTGGACTAAGTTAAGCCCTCATTCAGCACATTTATTACACAGAAGGTTATAACCCATTGGATTTATTGTATTCTAGACAAATGCTGCAAATAATGATAAGTTTGTTACCTGGTCCAAGTGCTGGCCAAAGGTGAAGGTGGTCTCTGATGGCGCTGACAATAATGAAGTATGTACAGTCATGTTTTAGAAGGTATTTTACATTATACTGATATGTCTTTTTACTGTAATTGAGTTGGTATTTATGTTTGTACTAAAATTAATCCAGATGTTTTTAATTAAAATACGAATAACATCTCAGACCAGGTCCGGTGCTGTAGCTTGTATCCAGCTGGCTGTATCAGATTTCAGCAATGAAGATGACGTGTTGATAATAGCTGGGTAAATATTCAGAGGTAACCTTTATGTTCTATATAAAACAGAAGGTTTTATATCCTGTTTATATTTTTGCAGATTTTTAATGAAGTGTCCAGTTCACTTGAATAAACATTACTTATAATAATGTACTTCAGAGCCTTTTTTTTTGGTTTTATTTGTATTTCCAGGGACACATTATTTTATGATGATTTTCATCTGCCTTCTTACATTAATAAGTTCAATGATTTTAAGTTAAAAGATCCTGATGCTAATATGTTGCTGTATGTGACCTGCTTGGATGAAGGTAGTAGCTATCAGTAATATGTCATTTAAGAATACTTACTGTTATAATATAATAACTGTTCAAAATGTGCTTACATTAAAAGTCATTACTAGATGTGATCTAGCATGATAGAATAAAATTTACTTAGAGTTGTATTTGAATAGTGAATGCTTATAATGCATATACACTTTCTTGGCAGAAGTACATAAATATGGTATTCTGGAAACAGACATGAAGGGCAGAGTCATGGGATTCTTAGAGAAACCTCAACCAGAAGAAACTACATCTAGGAAGGAGGTGTTCATTCTTTTATTCTGATAATTCAGTGGTTAGAAAATTGTGCTGCAAACCTCCTGGATTCAAATGTGACTGATACCTATGTTTATAGGGTGTTCCCCCCTTGGATATAAATCCCATGTGTGACCAATGTCAAGGTTAAACAAACCACTCAATCATTCACTCACTTACTCCATCATATTTACTGAAGTTCAAAAACACTGTTTAAAAATGAACAATATAATAAATGGATTTTATATATATATATATATATATATATATATCTTTAACATTGATTAATATATTTGATATCATCATTGTAGCAATAAGCTATATGTACGGTGTGAGAAATCAATTATTTGAGTGTGCGTGTGTGTGTGTCTGAAATTTGATTTGATGTTATTTCCAACCAATATCATATTCACTGCTGTTCACAAACAGACGCCCACACATTCGCTTTATTAATATATATATATATATATATGCACACACTAACAAAAATAGAACATATTACTAGTCACTCCATAATACTAAATAGTTCTATATATAATTGCAGTGCCCCTGTTTCTACTTCATCAACAGATCTAGTCTTCCAACTTTAGCTGAATTCTTAAAGGAGAAGAAGGTCATTATATAAATATATATATATTGAAATGAGTAATTTTTATTTATCTTTTCTATACTTTTTGTAATCACAGATATTCTCTCACTGTTAGTCACTTTGTTTGTCCCCCTTTAGGACCAGCCTTTAAAGGAAAGAGATGCTACAGGAATGTTCATCGCTTATCTTTACAAAAGGTTTGTGCTGTTAATAATACATTGTAAAAGAAAATATTATGTTGATTGCTTATCTGGTAAAGAATTTATTTTGACATTTTGCTTGTTTCTGTTTAAAATCAAAAGAAATTTGAGAGATATGGATTGAATGCTATCGTGAATAATTGCCTTATCTATTTTCAGATGGCCTGTCTATGCAGTGGAAATCTCAGGAAGATTTGATGTCGGAGGCTTAGAAACCTATCTGAAATGCTGTGATTACTTTGCAGACAGGAAAACATCATGAATATGTCTAATCTAGTCATTAACAATAATCCAGTAGCTTACAAGTCTTCCATTGGGTATGTTTAATAACAGTGACCGAAATTAATGGTCACCCATTTACCTGAAGAAATATCTTTAATGACTTATTCAATTCATGACATACATTTCCCCACCTGGGTAACTTATGATTGTTAATGTTGAACAAACCAGATTTACTTTAGAGCAATGATGACAGTATCATAAGCCAAGGAAAGTTGTATCTTTAATAAACCCATTCTTAGTATTTTTCTCACATTTTCATAATCCGCCAAAATGTAGCAGTTCTGACGTACTTCAGTTGATTTGCATTAAGTTATTTTGGTTTTGGTTACTATGTAGCCTAATCCAAGATGGTGATAGGTCAGTTCCACTTCCAAATTATTTTAGTTATTTCTGCAGTAAATCTTCAAGCCTAGAAATCTTGTAAATTTGAACTAATTATAACCCCCCTTGCACTGAGAAAGACATAAATAGTTCGAACTTTGCAGAGATCTACTTAAAAGCACCATCAAAATATCGCCATAATAAGGCTAGCACCGACAAAAGAATGTGTAATTATGTACTAACTAAGTGTAAACGGCTTGATGCTGATGTGGTGTTTATCTCTGGTTACATTACTTTTTTGCTAAGGAAGATTACTTATTATCTTGATATATCATATGAATTATACATTCCATTATTGTATCATAGACATTGTAATATAATTACGTACATTCTGCAGCTGATGTTTTAAAACTTTAAATATGATCTACTTATATTTTAATTATCGGATAAATTATTTCTATAATTTAAGTTAATGTTGTGGGTCTTGTAAGCCTGAAAGTGATTAGCTGATTTTAATAAATTTGTCACCATCTATCATATTTTGTACATGTAAGTGTTAGAATATTTTATTACAGGAGGTATTCAGAATGTATTACTGAACACCAACAATCCTAATGTTTATATTACACTATTTGGGCTCCTATGATATAAGCTAGCTGACTGGTAAGCTAAAACAGTTGCTAAGTTTGGTCTTTGAATAATGAGTGAACAAAAAATAAATCACTTGTAGACACTTCTTTACGAATGAAGATAGATAAATACACCAGTAAACTACATTGTTCATGTTCTGATAGCTACAATCTTATCAAGAAATCAATGGACATTTCTATTCGTGAAAATAATATTGGTAATGTGTAACACCCAAAATTTTAGCAAAGGAGAAGTCTTAAGGTTTTGATCTTGTGTTCAGTCAAGAATGATTAGATATGTTTTAGCACTTTAAAAAGATGGCAAAAAACATGTTGAATTTATGATTCTTATATTAAAAATGAATAAAATAACAGCTTAATTAGAGAACTATAATATTCTATTAAGTGATCACTAACTTTATTCTGGAATAATAGATCTATGTAAGTTTTAAAATAGAATGGGCCTGAAGGCTATAAACATTTAGCAGTTCTCACAAGGTTATGATGTGCATATTATATTAATATTTGTAACGCCTTCGAATATGTGGCTTTGTCTAATTTATCTGAACATGTAATGAAGCTATGCAGAATTTTCAAGATCAAACTTTTGCAGGTGAATAAACCACAGGTATATAATATGGTTTGAACATAGTATTCTTTATAGCTGTTATGCTTATATAGATTTTTCCAAGCAAGCCATTTCTCTAAGCATATATTATCTTGTGCTATATCATCACCATCACTGAGAAGTTCTGTGATAACACGTCCAGTGTATTTACCTTTATCAAACTTGGTAATGTTTGCTGTTTACTGCAGAGTTTAGAAGGTTAACAACCATAGGCATAACATTTTTATATAAAAATCATGACATTGTTTGCAGCACTGTTGTATTTTAAATTATCTTCTCTCCCACATTCTGAATAAGAGCACAGAGTTACCAGTGATGAGCAAATAATTAACCAATAATCAACCTATCAGACAGCTAGCATTTATTATGCTTACCAGGTATTTCCTTTTTGAAATAACCACTGGAAAGGTACAAAGAAAACATTCTTCCTTGGTGAACCTAATTGAAAAACTGTCAGATATTTTTCCAAGATTTATACAAATTTTACACCAACATATTTCCCAACTATATATATATATATATATATATACAGTTTAGACTATAAAACTTGATCAAATGATCTATGAACATGACTGCACATTATGTTTCATTTAGTACAGCCTTTTTGAAAGCCAATATGCACAGCTTTGGACAGAGTTTAATAATGTCTAGTACAGTCATAACCTGATTTTTTTTCAAAATGTTCAGACAATATATTAGATAAGCCTAGGTCTACAACATTTATCTTAGATTCAAATAAGATATAATTATTAGATAAACCCACAAATCAATTAATAACAATGACATAATTATGGCACCGTATTCTTTCAAACATTCAAACTGTTTTTGTTCTGTTTCTGATTTTTTATACCAATTAAGTTTGATCCTACAATGTGATCCCTCTATTTTGTATTTAAGAGATCCGGTTGATAATAATTCTTCCACTTATTTACATTGTTTCATGGCCCTGTTACAATATTAAAAACATTTTGAAGTGACGCATTATTACTCGGCAATTGTTTGTGAAAAAGTGGATTTGGAATCTAGGGTAGTTTGACCAATGGTATTTATAACTAACATTATATCATTAAGGTATTTTTGTAGGGAGCTTGTTATACTTCATCTTAATTAATGCATTTGCAGTCCAAAGTCATAAATTACTTCTTCGCTTTGAGTGGACCAAAGGTTAGAGGTGCCAGCATGATCAATGTTAGAAGCTATGACTATATATGAATCAATATCAAGTAAAACTTGGGACATTGCCAGAACTAATAGTACAAAATAATTAATGCTACCGTATCTGTTGTAACCATCTAAATAAATGGTTTAATCATGGATAATGACCACAAGCTCCACCTACAGATGTAACTATAATTCACTTATAAATGATTTTAAAATTTGTTCAATAAGCCTGTACAATTATATCTCAAAACATTTGTGTAGTAATCAACAACTAGATCTATATGGTTACACAAATATCGTCACATTCGATCAACAGATTGTGAATTTTATTTACACTCCAAACTGAGAAAAGAAAACTTGTATTCATATACAAACTGGTAAACCAACCTTCTTGAACTGATAAAGATCAATAAAATATAAAAAGGTCTTCATTAGTTTTGTGTCTTGGGAAATGTTTAACTGTTTAGCCAATAATGTTTCTATGCTTGCTGCTTCTTTTTATGCTTTCCTATGGCTTCCCTAGTCATCCAGATTTTTATCCTTTTGTCTTTCCTGCCGGCTGTCAACCTACAACCACTCACATCAAATAAATGTTTAGAGGTGGTGTTGATGGTAATACTTCTCAGAACTCACAGTATCCTGAAATTCTGTATTTTACAACCCACTGTGTAGTAAAATGATTTTGATTGGGACAATCTTCTAAAAATGCTACTGGTTTTGCTGAATTTAAATTATAATGCTGTGTTTTTAATACTAACATGTTGAATTTTCTTTATAATGCTATGCCTGTAAATGTAATCTGTAACTCTGAAGAAAGGATTAGTTTGAAACATATAATAACTAATCGTGGATCCAGTTAGAATATGTAGTATCAATTAATAGTTGACTCTCAACTTTAGAATATTTAATTATTGGTTTAAGTGATCATATGTTAAACAATTATACTTGCAACGTTAAAATATTACAATTAAATAAACATAATACTGTTAATAAGGATCAATTTGTAGAAAAGCTTGGCAAATCTGAATCATTGTGTCATCCTGGTAATCATAGACCAGTATCAGTCCCAAGACTTATTTGTTAAAATTTGAGAGCTTTTAAGAAAATGAAACTGCTATATGACCTTCAATCTGGTTTGTGGTTGTCTTAATCTATAGACATTTGTAATACATCTGTATGATTACATTAATCATGAAAGTGATACTGATAGAGGACATTATACTGTTGGATCTACTGAAAGCATTTGATTAAGTAAACTATGACATTTTATTAGATAATCTAAAACCCATAGGTTTAAATAAATATTTGATGCATTGGTTTGATTTTTATCTGATTGGTAGAAAACAGGTTATTGATGTTAATAGTAACCTATAAGACAAAAGGTATCTGGTCTGTTTTCTCATAAGACTCCATCCTTAGACCTCTACCGTTTCTGATATCTGTGAATGACACGATGAATGCCATCAAGTGTAAGATTCTGTTTGGAGCTTGAATCAGTTAGTGCATGGTTTTAGCAGATATTAAATTGTTATTACATTTAGACAAGACACAATCTGTCTTGTTTGAATCTAAGAGAAGACTGCAAAGTCTAAAACATTGAAGGTAAGTTGTAATGGAAGTTTCATTGAATCAAACCAGGATCTTTTGGGGGAATGCTATAGCATCGAAAGCAATTTCCAAAAGTTCAGATGACCTCATATTATCCTTATTTATACAGAAACTTAAAACCAAAAAGCTTTTAGTCTCAGCTTTGATTCAATGCCATTTCAACTATACTTGCTGAGTAGTTTCTTAAAAAGGTGAATGGGAAAATTCAAGTTTCACTAAATAAAATCATTAGATACACATTTTAAAAGCTCTTCTTAAAATTCATGTTAACTATGAGGAATTCAGTGGAGTGGATTTACACCATGTGGAGTTGATCTACAAAAGCTGGGGCACATGTAAAACATCATAAATGGTAGTGCACCCAGTATATGGAAAGTCAGATAGAAATTTGGCATGAATATACTATATAGTACAACAACAGGGTTACCACAGTTAATAATTTTGGTTCTAGTTCTTCTTACATAAGAATTCCTGTTTCATTTGAACATAAAATATATTTGCACTCTATATTAGGTATTCAAGAACAAATGTCATCTAATTAAAATACCTATTTTTCCAAAAGAACAAAATACATAATGTATCAAAATTGCCTATTTTCACAATGTAATTCTAGAAGAAAAAAAACTCATGGAAAACATACTGTGATAGCATGTGTTTTGTAATAACTCTGTGGATTACTTATTAAAACATTGTTGACAGTCATTTTAAATAAAGATATAGCACTTACATGTATTGCTGAAGGTTATCCCGCATCATTATTCTTCATTTAAAAGGACCATGTTAGTAATAAGTGTACTTAGTGTATTGTTTTATAAGTTATCCTTGGTTATTTTTATACCGGTTATTTATATAAAATCAAAATTCAACTTTTTCCACCCAAAATAACTGTCTTCCAAGAATTTCATAGTGAAGCAGATAATTGGCCAATCAGAGAGGTGCACAATTCTAGGGTTTTTGTTTATGCTGATTCTAAAAGTTTTTTGCACCTATATTTTTTAATTTTCTGGCACCCTTTGGCTGTTTCTGGAAGACTAGTAGGCATGAATGAAACAGAATCTGTGTGTCAGCTTCTTCATGTGTTCAGTGCAAGTCAGAAAGGTCAGACACAGGAAATGACACAGCATTCTGGCCATGTATGGAGATAATAATTTTTCTTTGTGGTGGCCCAAAACTCTTGCATGACATTGGCAAGAACAAATCATTCTTGTTTGCATCAACATGAATGATGTTTCTCCATATTAAACAGAACAGATGTGTTGTCTGCTACCTGAAGTTGATTTCCAGCACCAGCTTTCTGTCACGTTTGGGCCTTTAGGCTGTCGTCTCTATAGACATCTAACCTAATTTCTATATAAACTACAGCTTAGACCATACATCTCATATAAGACAAGAATACCAGCTGTGAATACTCCTGGAATATCTTGATAATAATTGATCACTTGTTCGGGTTAAGTATGTGCATGAGTACAGCACCATCACCAATTTTGACATCTACATTTGGAAATATTTCCTGATGCTGTATCAAGGATTCCATCTGTCAGATTTGTTTGTCTGATGCATGATTCTATTTGTTGTCAGCAATGGAGGACATGCATGATTTTCATTATCAAACATTACACTGAAGGTAACTTTTAACCATCATGGTTTTAAATCCTCTTAAAAACAAACAATAACTATGGCTGGGTAGTAATGATATGGTTTTGCTGAATACAGTCCTTGCCATGCTCAATGGCTTAGCCATCGGTGCCATGGATACTTAACTTAATGTCTAACGTTTTAACAAATAATCGCCAATCATTTTTATTTATAAAATTAATTTTATTTCCGTCAGTTATCATAATACTGTAAAAGTTCACCAGGTGGAAGTTTGTGTAACTGATAACTGTGTTCAAACTAGAATTTACTGATAAACATCTTAACAAGATAAAACTATGTGATATTATCAGAGAGTGTCATGATAAAAAGTAATAAAATAACATCTGAACATAATTGTAATATTGCTTATGCGAACCAGAATATGTCATTATTCACAGAAAGGCTAATTCTATTTAATCATAAAAACAGCTACTGATTATTAGAAGATTTGTTTTTGTAGAAATTGGTCACACTGAAGATAAACAATATAATACTTAACAACTACAGGTAAACAAGCCATAATACACGATCAACATTTAACATTACTGACAAGTTATGAGATGAGAATTATTAGTTTCTAGGATTAATAACTGGTTGTTTAGTTGTTATCAGTTCTTCCTGACTATGTGCATATCTGCACATATGGGCTTCAAGTGGACATCCTTGTGGATGATGTTCATGAAAATAACAGAGTTTAGTATTTATAGGCCTCTTTTTGTCACTAATTGCAGGCTTGCCTTTCTTTCGTCGTTTTCTCATTTGATATGCTTCATAATCATCAGTCACCCAATTTCGAAGTTGAATATGGCCACCTTGCACTGTAAAGAAGTGATGAAAACTGAAATTCTGCATTTCGGTATCTGTGTAAATTCTGTGCATGTTGAATTTCAATTTTATTTTTATCACATATCCGTATAAGTAAAACAGGTTACCTCTAAATATGTGATGAGAGTTTCTGAGTAATGTTTGCAGTCCTCCACATTCATTCTTCAATTGATGTAAAATATTCTGATCAAACATACTTGCCACATGACTCAATGGTAATGAACCTGCATATAGAAGTTAAAATGTAACATTTTATGATAATGTGGGATCAGCAACAAATAAAACTGGACTTAACATAGATAGTGAATTATTGCTGTACAAACCTCCTGCATTCCATCGCCTGCCATCATCAAGCTGTACATTCTCAAGGCCATCCATGCTGATAAGTTCATTAAATACTACTTCCGTTATGTGGTCTTTAATGCTGGATGCCACTGACAGACAGTTTCGTGGTCTCTCGATACTGTCTCGTGGCTTGAAGTCAGCTGCCCATTTTCTTTCAGAATCTGGAACTCTTTGTATAACTTCTTCGAGGCTCCTACAATTCTCTTCAATATTAGACATTTGCTGTTTATCAGTGACTGGGATCATTTGGTGTTCATTTTGCGTAAGTTTTCCAACAGATCGCTTTTTATTTCTATGTGATGCCAATGAACATCGATGTTCTATATAGTTTTGCCTTTTTAGATCCACATCTGTCTCATTCTTCAATTGATATGTTCTTGTACGACCAATGAAGCATACCTGTATTATTTTAGATTTAATACAGAAATGCATCATTTACAAATATTCCCTTATAAATAATACGAAACAAAACTTACAATCATAAAAGATCATTACAATTATATGCGTCAAATCAATATTATTTTAAAAAATCATTCAAATATACCCTTTTGGTGGATGGTATCCTAAGCGTATCCTCTTCTACCTGAAAACCACATGCAGTGCCCACTTCTTTAACAAAATCTAAATAAGCTCTGTACTGACTGATTCCACTAACTGTCTGGTTAAATTTAGCTGAGAAGTCATGTGGGCAACAGGGCAACACAAAGTAGCAACAGTGGAATGAAGATCTATAGAAATAGAAAATATTGTAATACCTTAAAATACCAGAATCAAAAGACACTTTCCATCTCTACAAGAAAAGGTGTGTGTGTGTGTGTGTGAAACATATGGTGTCATATGATGGACATCAAGTATTAAACCCTATACATCTATAGAGATATAATGTAAAAAGACAGATTATTATAGTTCATACTTGGTGAATGTGTATTCAACAAACTGTATTCGTACATATTATATTAAAAATGTGTTTACCTTGCTGCTATAACAGGAATCCAGGGGGTTAACTCATCACTATGGTTACCAATTATCCAGTCATATTCAGGAAAGAGGTGCTCACTGGAGGGTGTGATTGCACATTCCTTTTAAACAAAACATAAATCTATACATAAAACTACATAAACTGGTAAACCAAAATTGTTATAATATTACTCATAAAAATATAATAGATTGAGTGTCTGTTTTGATCAGATTTATTGTTACCTGAAGATTAAAGTTGCCGCCAAAGAAATCCCATATTTTTCGTCTCCTCAAATCAAGCCCTAATCCTTGATGCTGCAGCATCATGAAAAAACATATACGCTGGTTTAATGGCATACCCATAAAATTAAAATGATAAATATTTGTATATGCAATCTTTGCAAACCTTACATTTTATTTCAAACCTGCCTCACACATACCCCTTCTGAAGTCAGAATGTATACCAGAAGACCATTCCCACATCCTAGATCTACAAAAGACTGTTTCTTTTCCAATCCCTTACTCTTTCTGTCTTCTTCCCAAATCATCTGGAATGGTACAACAAGATCACCACATTACTATTAACATGATCTTATATTATTCAAGATTAATATTACCTGGTGATTTTTCTATTGCACAACAAAGTTTTTTTTAGTACTGACATACCAATAAATATGTGGCTATGGCAATGTCTTCATAAACAAATTTCTGGGGATCTGTTCTTTCAGGCCAAACCTGTAAAGGAAAATAATGAAAGGAATGAATTACATAAGTCTTCTGGACATATAACAAATCTGACATCAGATCAATTATCGATTAATAATATCACAATAAATAGTTTCTAGCAAATGTACTTTAACCATGGGTATTCCATATTTCTTTTTCAGCTCCTGGTAAAGCTGGTTATATCTTTCTACTTGAATTAAGCGTAAAGATGTAACAGCTGTGTTGAGTTTAGAAGCCCCACTCCAGCTCGCAATCTTTCTAAGAAGTACATACTGTAACCATGGCAGTGTGTAACATACTTTGGGTTGAATATCATCTTCTATGTCTTGCACATACATCGTAAGACTGAAACATGCCATGCAACCATATGAAATATCTCATAAAAGGAACCACATAATTGTGTGTTAATACTGTTAGCATTATATAAAATCACCAATAAATACAGAAGCCAAACCTTTTATTTTCTTTCTTGAACCTTATTCTGTATCCTCTGGGGCCTTTAAGCTTCACTACTTGACCACTTTGTTCAGAAAGTGAATATGCCATAAAGAAGGCATCTGAATTTGTAACATCTGTAAATAGTACAATTTAAAATATGTTTATATTTGTTATATCAGTTTGCATAGTTATGTAAATGCATAACTGAAATATAATCCTGTAAAAATAGACTGATGTTAAAACTTGATATTATAAAAAATAGGGAATAAGCATAAATATAATCAGAAAATTATATAAAAACAAAGGTAAACAAGAATATTAATTACAATTATC
The DNA here is from genome assembly GCA_025642065.1 of Paralvinella palmiformis. Lineage (NCBI taxonomy): Eukaryota > Metazoa > Annelida > Polychaeta > Terebellida > Alvinellidae > Paralvinella > Paralvinella palmiformis. The sequence goes on from JAODUP010000015.1 coordinate 953,066, forward strand.
AGTAAGTTGAAAATAAAATTTGTTCTTTGAAGTGTGTTTAGAGTAGAACATCTGCAAAACTCCCTTATTATACTACAAAATTATGACCACATCAAACCAGTAAACAAATCAGTTGATCTCCAGTGGTCAGATATCACCAAAACATAGCTCCTCGCACTGATCAATGTTAATTATATACATTTCACATTTGTATCTAGGCAACCTTGAAAACTTTAAAGACATTTGATTAAATTATGACTGAGATGCATGCTTTCTGATTTATCAAGGCTGAAAATATCATCAATTGGTTTTAGATGGACCGATTGTGAATGTAGGTGCCCACAACTGATGGGGATCAATTCCATTCTGTAATTGTTTCTTTTTAACAAAACAGAATTGAATTACATAGAATTACTTGACAATTGATACTTTTTTAAACAAATCCCCTAAATACAGATGTGAACTGGATTCAAACCAACAACCTGGCCATTTTGACTGCAGTGCTCTAACTTACTGTGCTATAACTATAAGAATGCCCACTGAATAAAAGAAAACAACGTATAAAATTAAAACCCTTCATTACTGGTATTTTAAAGGTAAATCAACAATTTAGAACTATACAGATTAATATATGGGAATGGAATTGAACTGGAATGACTTTGTTTAGTATTGGTATTGTTAAGTATGATGTGGAATAGACTGAATGGAAACAAACTGAAATTGACATAATGAAGCTGATACAATGTCTGACTCCCATATATTTTAACACATCTATAGTATCTGTTAATGTCTGTTCATTTACCAATTATCACAAGTTCTCTCAGGATAAGGTGTTTTTCCAGTGACTTTGGCAGAAGATCTCTCATGTAAAGTTTTAATTCTTGTTTGTTTTCTTTCAGTAGCTCTTTGGTTAGCATCAGAACATTGTCCTGTTCTTCTTTGTCAGCAACTGTTGTCATGATCAGTTCTTCAAAATCATCTCTAGCATAGCCATGGCTATATAACTGCCAGAGGATCTTGGAACCACATAAATGTCGGTTGACAACATGCGGCTTATTAAGCCATACATCAATTGCATCTAGAAATGAAGAACATTCTCCAGATATTTCAATGCTTCTTAACTCCTTCCACATATTGTAAAATCTATAAACAAACAAATAATAATAATAATTAATATAAGATATATAATTACAGAAATATTAATGATAATTAAAATGTAGGCATTATTTCTATAAATGTTCATTCTTTCACTCTCTATACATTCTGAAAATGTACAAAGGAAGTTCAAACAGATATTGGCATGGTGCTATGCAAAGGATACTATTCCAGAAATGACCAGGAAGTGAGGGAAGGATTCAAGGAATATGTGTAACACCTGCTGAACTTAGAGTTAGATCATCTATGAGATGGAATGGTAGAAGGTGGGATAATTGAAGGCTCAAGAGAGAGTATCACATAGATGGAGTTAGAGAGAGCAATTGAACAGATGAAAAGAAGGAAAGTAGGTAGACCAACACAGTTGGTATGTGAAATTATTCATACAACTGGTCAGGCCGAGCAGGTAATGGGAGAAGATATCAACATGAATATAGGAAATGGTGTGTCTAGAGAGAGTTGGCAACTGTTAAATGTTGATTGGAGGTGGAAGACCAAATTCATCATCAGAGGCATGAGTGCATTGTGCATGGGAAACAAATGTCTTGTAAATATTGTCCACTTATAAGCATATTTACATGTATCACTGCTCTTTTTTCAGGCAATTATTTTTCAAACAACTTAAACTGTATATCAAAGGAGATATATACTGTAGATCGGCAAATGATGGCAATGTATTGAGTTGGTGAATTTCATAATCTGGACAAGATGGTGGCATTTTAATTTGGTGAATTCTTGGTTCAACGAGGTTTATGATTGCGTTATATTGTAAAATGAAAATTGTTAGCTTCATTTCAAATTGGCGATTTTTTGCCATTTGCCAACTTAATACAATCATCAATAGTTGCTGATCTACAGAATATATATATTTTTGCACTAGGTATGTTAAAGTTAAAGATTTGTGTAATCACAGTGTCACTGTCATAACTTTTTTAAACATCAAATTTGTCTGGAATATATGATAAACTTGCCAGATAATACTTCACAACCCATTATTGTATTACTTTTTTAGTTGTTTAGAATAGGATTGTATAATATTTGCAACAATTATAAACAGACTATGCTTGTTTACAATTAAAAATAGCAGCTTACAACCAGTGTGATGGTATGGTGGCATACTATGGGGCATAATAACATTTGTATGAATATACCATAAAGGTTAAACAGCAGTTAAAATGGATGTAGATCAAGATTGCATACTAAAATCTATTCAATCACATAGTACAGGACATCATGAAAACAAAACAGTTATTTTGAAAGGAGATTATGAATGCACACAGATATTTAAAACAACATTTACAAAAGAAATGATACCATATTCCCACTCATATACCGATAGTGTAGAAGATAAACAAATAAATGATTTTGGGCAATAATACAAATAATTAAAGTAGAGTATGCAAAACAAGGTTTGTCTGTAGCTCAGACAATATGGATACATAATATAATAAAAATAGTCTCAAAACGATTCCTTTTTCCTCTATCCAACTTTCATTTGCAAAAGTGACCATACAGCAGTCTGATTATCTGCTATTTTAGTTGTTTTCACATCGAGTAAAAAGTGAAGTCAACAACACAAACCTGAAGTCAAAATACCTTGATTTGGGTAAAATAAACGATTACCCGAGGGTTGACGCAAGGATACTGTTTAAGTAATCAAAAGATAATTATTATAGGATTCATACTTAACGTGTCCAGTCATCTACGATATTAGAATGAGTTGAGAAAATAATCTCTGTAAGATAATAATCAGTGGCCCCCCCCCCCATAGTATCACGCCATGTTATATTGCCATAATGGTGTGAAGATGTCCGAAATGATAAGTCACTTGTTTTATGTTTGGCTATAGAACTTAGAAGGTCTATGTGTAGAAATGTATACAGTAATAACTGTAAAATTTACTGTTGTGAAAGGTCATGTCTTTAGATTTAAATTTTATTGTGAAGCTGATTTAAAACAGAACCATAGCCTATTACTAGTATTAGATCTAGTATTAATGATTTAAAATTGTGCAATTTGGAAGTTAATACCTTGATACCATATATACGGAATTTAAAGGCAATGCCTGTTATGGTATTACGGTCCTTCTGTGTTGTATTTCTTGAATGTATATCTCATTTTAATCATGGCAATCTATAGCGCTCCCCTTTCCAAAATGTATCTAAATTTGATTTGAAGCTGTTTAGATTAGCACAAGATATCACATGTTCAGGCAGGGAGGACTGTTCTTTGGCTGAAGACATTTCTCCTCAATTCTATCCTGCATCGACCCTTGAACAATTTTTGACTGTGGCCTCTGGTGTTGTTGTTAGGTGGGAAGACACTAGTGAAGCAATCAGTTCATTTAGTCCTCACGGTCACATTGCTTACATAACCAATGTACTGTGACTGTGTGAAAATAGTTAAGGTATTTCGAATAAGTTAACAAGTAGAAGACGAACTCCCAATGGGCAAAATATCGGTGGGGCGAAGTCACCAGTTTAGATCGGTACCATGCGAAAATGTGTTTGCCATATTTATTTAGCTTACTTTCCTTAATTCCCTATTTGGTGTTATTATTGATGCCTGTATATGGCTCATTCTATGGCAAGGAACAAATATTACGCATGGCACTATTTGTAATAGGTCAAAGCATTGTAGCAAGCATCACATCAAGATTTTTGGTATTTATTAAGTTACCTTTTATCGCTTATGTAAACTTAAGGTAGTACAACAAATTAATAAAGCATTAATAATATTAATAACTAGTCTAGTTCGAGTAACAGTATCAGTATAACTAGATCAGTATGATCGTGATGTTGAAAGATAACAATGTGATATAAAAAAAAGAATACTTGTATATCTATTGATGACATTTATCTGATATAGATGTGTCTGTGTGTAAATAAATAATGTAGAATCTGAATAAATAACAATACCTTAGAAAGGCTTAGACTTGGTCTTAGAGGCTTAGTCTTGGATACTTGTTATCAGTAGATCTAGTTCCAGTCTGAACTTTACAAAATTCTTTTAAACTTCACATTTTACTGTTTTTTTAATTAGCTGATTTATACAACACATTCATTCATTAATTATTAATCCACCACTAGAAACTAAGTATCGTGGACCCCCACTCTCTGATGTAGATCTAGACGGTAGATCTAAACATAACAGCAGAATTGGTTAAAAGCTGACCAACTCACCAAGTCCAAGGCCAAGCTGAATCCCAATAAAGCATCTGGACTCAACAAAATTCACCCAAGAGTCCTGAAGGAAACGGCTGATGTCATTTCATCACCACTAAGTGTCATATCTTCCATAAATCTCTCAGTGATTTAACTGATTATCGAGGGGGCACTTCCCGCCTGGAAAATTTAAAACATTAGGTAACAGAAAGGTAGCAGATCATGATTCATGTGCTGGCAATTACAGACCAGTAAGTCTGACCTCCATACTAGGAAGAGTCACCTGATGGAAAAATTATTATTCTGTGATGCCCAACATGGCTTTGTCCCGGTGAGGTCATGTATCACCCAACTATACGCATGTGGACTAAAATGCTCGACTCCAGTGCCCCCAATGATTGGGCCAATCGATGCAGTGTACCTCGATTTCCGGAAGGCGTTCGATTTTGCACCGCACCAGAGACTCCGTCGCCCTTAGACTATATGTCCCCACATACACACACATATACGCGCGCGCACACACACGCACATAGCATATGGAATCAACAGCAAATTTCTCAACTGGGCACAAGCTTTCCTGACTGACCGTAAGCAATGTATAGTGGTGAATAGCTAGCTGTCTGTCACCATGGCTGGAGCGTTAAGGCCCATACTGTTTGTCATCTTTATCAATGACCTACCTGATATGATACACAGCACAGCACATATATTTGTGGATGACACAAAGGTTTATAGGAAATCCTCCACAGGGAATGAGTGCGGCGAACTGCAAGCGTATCTCCAAAGACTTGTTGAATGGTCTGAGAGGTGGCAACTGCAGTTCAATGCCAACAACTCCATTTCGGGAGGCATAACAGACATCTAATCTAAAAAATGGGAGATTTTGAGTTGTAGTCTACTAAAGTAGAAAAGGACCTCAGTGTCTATATGTTGAGCAGGAGCTGAAATTCCACCAGCACATATCATTTGCAGTTAACATGTCCAGTAGGATGTTGTGGCCCTAATGTGTGATGGAGACATGTATGAATCATTGAATTGTAACAATTATTCAAAAAGGCTTGCATCTCAGTGCTGTGAGAGCTAAGTACTTCGGAACATTTGATTGATTTGGGTAATATTTCTGGAACTTTGAAACATCTGATGAAAAATATGCTTTGTGCAAACCTTCTGTGACTGTATGTGTACTAAAAATAAAGATATCCCTCAAGTAACAAATGTTGATAATTAACTTAACAATACAAAATTCAAGTGTATTGTGTTTTGCAGTTACTAGCTGATCCCATCATACATATAGCAATAACCATAGCCTTCTTATCAGTGAGGGTCAGTATCATACCAGGGCCACTGGTGTGGCTTTTTGATAAGGTGATGTTTGTCTCCGAACCACTATGGCAACTACTTGAAGCCCTTGGAGTTGTCTTCTTCATCATGGAGATAAGCCAAGAGGCTGCTGATCACATGGATGACCAACCAGGATTAGCAAAGGTGAGATTCAGTGACTAGCAGAGTAATCTTCCTGCCAATATTGATATTTTGTACATTGTATATGAACCCACTGTACACTATACAGCCTGTAGTATGCATTTTTTCTGTGTTGTAACTATTGAGCTCAATGGACTATCATTAACATGTGATATTTTGAGTTGCTAAAACGTCTTCCTCTACTGCCACTCACAGGGGATCAGTATGAATGAGCTAATTTGTAATCCAACAAAATCTCTTGGTAGTGCCATATAATGTTAGCAGCCAGCCATAAGGAGGAACACACCTCCCAACATTGTGATCTGGGAAATTAATAATTGAATTGGTCCAGGAGTGCATGACTGGAAATGTTATAATATTTGTGTTTGTGATGTTTTGAATTGGACATGAAATAATATCACCAATCATTCTACCATATAGGGTATCAGAAATTACAGTTAGTAACATCTTTCTGGACAAACATACAGACTCTAAATGTGTGAGAGAAAATTCTTGAATAAAATCTGAGTTTCAGGCTGAAACATCTCAGTTTTATAGGAGAATATTTTAGTTTGCAAATGTAATGCCTATAATAATGTTTAAAGATACTTCATATTTTCGAGTTTTGTCAAGATCAATACAATATTGAAATGACTTCATTAAAATCCATTCACTTGTTTTAAAATGTATTGATAATTAAGTCTGACTTATTTTTTTAAACACAATGATTTTCACTGAAAACTGATCTTTATGAAGAAATACAATACAAATGTGAGAACTATTTCGTTTAAGGGAAACATCTCAAATATTTACCATTCATTAATGAATTAATCATCTTTGGGAATAATCAGAGGGAAATCCCAATCTGTTTACTTTTGTTTACTGCTTGAATTTCAGGGTTTTATCATTAGTATATGTGGTGCGTGCTATATGTTTATCATGTATCTTCTATGGTGTATTATCAATGCAGGGATTGGCTTTTATTTTTGGTATGTATTACAATTAATATGTTTAGTAATGTACATCAAATCATTAGTGTAGTTAAAATATAATTTTATAATATTTTTGATGCACTGCAAGGAAAATGAAACGCATACATATTAAATCTCTCTCTCTCTCTCTCTCTCTCTCTCTGTGTGTGTGTGTGCCTCTTACAAGTATTATGCTTTTTCATTTTAGGGCTGCCTTGTTCATTGTTGTTATGTCAGTTATTATCCACATCATAGTCATCAAACATGAATCAGGTCAGTTTTTTCCATGTGCAACACACATCTTTATTTGTGTGGGCATGTACTTGTTGCGTGTAGGTGTCACTCACTCACTCACACACACACATAGAGAGAAAGAGCTCATGTGCCATATTCTTTATGCATGTACATGATGGATATAAATGGGAAAATTTTGCTTCATTGTTATGTGGCTAGGCATATTTCATTCCAGTGATAGTACTAATTGTAGTTTTTAATTTAATAACTTTGATATACACAGGCAGAATCTATTATAATAATAATATATCTGTCTAAAATCCACACATAAAATTTGCTCACAACTTCAGTAACAAACTGAGCAAACAATTAAAAAATATTTTTTTTGTGAAATTCCTTCTAGCACTAAAAATAATTGGCAAATTATATGACTGTGAGGAGTATTCTTATTGTCTAAAACAGTGGACAGATGTGATGAATTCATTTGTAAAATGTAAATATAATATTTTTTATTGTTCGCCATTTATAAATGTTAATGATGCTCTTTTATTTTAATAATGCTTTCACTTTAATTATGCAGGTATCCTATCTGATGCAGCTGTGGTAGCAGCATGTAGCATGGCTATGTTATATCATGTTTCACATAATACGTTACTATCTACCACACAGATTCAGGTACCTACTTCATGGACCAAGTAAGCTGTGATAATATTTGCATTATGAAATTATACTACATACCTGGTAATTATAAAAATATTTATGACTTGGCACAAAAAGTTAAGATTTCTTAATTTAAGGATGGGGAACATTGGGAAGAAATATTTATTTCCACAGATATTATTGTTCTACAGCCAGTCTCTTTGTTTTATCAGATTTCATTCAATAGCAATTTTGTAAATTATTCTGTGTTTGTAATGAACACAGATTTAAATCTATTATTAAAAAATACCTGAAAAATAACAGGTGGCATCAGCTATACATATCATATTTTCCAAAATAAAACAAAGACTGTTTCATTGAGGAAAAAGTGCGTTGAAATGTTTATCTAAATATTCTGTTAATTGGTTAATAATTAAGAAAATGTAATCATCATTTTAAGTCATATTTCTAATACCATCACCAATAAATTAATCAGTACATTAACCAGACTCTGTGTTCTGTCCAGATCAGCTTGTCATAATAAAGAATTTACATTAGATTTTTGTTTTAGCTATACATCAGATCATTCCTATAGTCAGATGATGCTTCGGATTGTTGCAGTAGGACTAGGTTTGTACATTAATCATAGGATGGTAACTTGTTAAAATGGTAATCAAAAGAAATTAAATTTCAGTGGTACCATATTTAATTTATAAGAAGCTTACTTGGGCTTGCTTAACAAATACTGTAACATTGGTGTGAATAGACGTACATACACTAATAAACTGTACATCTTTAAGTATATGGTCGAACTGAATGTTTTGTGTTGATGATGTCGATATAAACTGTATTCCATATAAAATGACATTTAAGTTTGTTATCATACACAATTTTCAGCTTATATTTATCTGAAAAGGATTTATTTATTTCATTAGACAGCGGCAGTCATACTTTGCAGTTTTTCACTCACATGTTAAGTCCTTGTTTCATCATGATGACAATATCTAGGATCTGTTGTGTATTATACGCAATAGGTCTAGCCAGATTACTTCTCAATAAACTGGTAAGTATGGTAATGGCAATGATAACCAAATGATGGATAATACCTCTTTAGCCATAATGAACTGAATACTATATCATGAGTAATACTATTTAAACCATATTGAACTAAATACAATTATTCCTTTTAGATCCAGTGTATTTTTTTTTATGAACTTGTTCAGGTTTAAGGTATAGACACCAGGTTAATTATTATCAGCTAATGGACATAGCTACCTGGTGTTCATTTTAATTTTTTTATAATTGGTGATAATGTCTACATAAATAGTAATGGGATGATCATGTCTGGTAGAATGATTGTGTTTCTTATGATTAATGATTAATTAGCTGTTGATCTGATAATCTGAAGCCTTCTGGGAGGAGGTGAATATTTTGTTGTCTTCAGTACGTCCAAAAGCCTGGTCAGTTGAGTAGGTAGTGGATAGGATTGTATGTTTGTGGGCAGAATTTTGGGATTTGGACGGGGTAAACTTTCAAGCATATGTCAAAAAATATAGGATTCTGATTTGGATGTTGTCTAGTTAGTCCCTTTTTTAAATAACGTGAATTTTAATTTTATTTCCAGGCCGAGTGGTCTAACGAAGATTCCCAACTTGAAGATGAATTCAACCTCGACACCGAAGAAGAAGAAGAATTACCCATTATGTTGATGCTGACAAGATCACCGTTACTGATCAAACTCGTTGTGATATTTGTGTACACACAGTTCCTTATTTGTTATGTAAATATTTATCACTTGAACAATTCCTGGCTGTCATGGCTGCAGAGTTGGTTTCCAAGTGGAAGACTGCTGCAGATTCTATTGTTAAATGGCTATTTCATGTACAAGTTACATTTAAAAGAAGAGATTTATGGTGAGTTTTAACACTAACTGAAAAATACAAAAGGAGCGAGTGAGTTTGTTTATGTAAATAATACAGAAAATAAAGTGAGATGTGTATCAGTTGTCCACATAAATCATTAGCATACACACACACATGAATATTTTGAAATTTACATATTGGTTTATTGCACAGTTTTCCATGTTATGATGGTATACATTCCAAGCTTTATCTGTATTATGTATTTCACATAATTACATAAAGATATGCTCTAAATAGTGTATCTTCTATATTATAAATAATGTATCTTCTATATTATAATATCCCATTTTGTCCTACAGTCCAATGTTCCAACACTCCAGTTACTCAGACCATGTGATTGAGGAGAACCACACAGAATACAATAGCACAGTGAAATAAATCTAAGGTTTAAACAAGACCAGATAAAGGAATTAGTAGATGCTTTACCATTAGGAGATACACCTTGGTTTTAACTAATGTATGGATTATCTACACCTTGAGATAGTTACTCACACATGTCACTTAGTAGGTTTCCAAGTCCTACATACATAATATCAACAAACATATCTGGATAGACAAAAACAACTGAGTGTCATTTTTGGAAGATACTTTATGTTAAGTTTTAACATTGACATGTTAGTGAGCCCAGCTTTATGGTTATAGACCGGAAATCTGCTACCAGAATATGATATGAAAACATGTCAGAACACTGAGGTGGTGAAATGTTGGACTCTCGGAACTATGGCACTTACCCTGTTTAAAACTCTATAGCAGTTAACAATAACGTGTTACGTATTTTACAAATATTAAGCAAGCACAATATTCTAAATCATGTAAACCTGAAACCGCAATCTCTGGAAACATAAACCACATGGTGCAAGTATAATATATATATATATATATATATATATATATATACATACATGGTGCAATATAAAATATTCAAGTAATACTGCAGCTAAAATGTATAGACTGGCTTTATTATACAATATATAATGGAACAAGACCTGAACTGAACATGTTTTGTATCGAATATAATCATAGCAATATTAAAATATGTAAATTCACTGGTTGTAAATCATCACAAACTACAGATGCATGTGCACATATAGACCTTTCACCACTGCAGAAACTAAGCAAATTCATTCTGAGTGTATAAGATTCCCCTTTGATTGCATTTATCACTATTTTAAAAGAAACATTACACTTTTAGCAAGTTAGCTTATTTTCTCTAGTTTATGTCAGATAAAGCATATCTGTTCAATAAGCAAACATTTTAATTAACATAGCTAAGCACATAATTGCCATAAGGAATCACTAACCCGGGCTTTCATCAGCCAGTGATTTAATAATCACCTAACATGGAACAGGGCTGACCACAGATAAATAACTATCGATTGTCAAATCTGGAAAAAATTACAGTCCTAATCTTTCATGAATATTTATTTATACAGTTCTTGTTGACCAAAATACAATTTTTGATATTGTACAGACTGAAAAATATACCGTAAAGATAATACAACAGCACTATATTTACATAATAAAAAGAATGGGTTAATAAATACAGAAATGTAAGAAACAATTGAAAAATCACAATTCAGAAATAAAATTTCTTTTGCATAACATTTATAAAATATTGGCTAACAAATAGAAATTATTAACTTCTAAGATAATAAGACACACAACATACATTATAACAACAATAAATCTTTGAACCAGTGACCTAAAAGATGGCATTGTAATCAAACATTCATTATCTTTAATTAACAATTATGGTACATTATTGTGAAGTTGCATACCGACAGTCAGCTAGTGAACAAATAAAAAGATGGATACATACTCGATATCAAAGAAATCCATAAATGTAATGAATTCGATAGGAGATTGCAAAAAAGTTTTTGAAAATTTGCTTGTCTGATTAAATAATAATTATAAACCTCCAGATACATTTAATCTAACTCCAGATTATATCCTTTGTTAGATGATTAACATAAAATAGGTTACTCAAACTTTTAAATCTGTGAGGCTTCCGAAGCCAGTTCCAACACAACATCACATAAAAATATATATCTGTATTAAGATAATATGTTACATAAAAAGGTATATTATTTTAAATATAGATAAATGTGATAGACCTTGTTCTGTTACTAACATAATTAGAATTGCAGCAACTCAACAACATATATTATGACCATACGAATGTGACAGATAAATAAAGTGATTCAATACCATGGAAGAGGTCCTTCTGAACTTTACCAAAAGTGGGTAATGCAGAATGGAAAACAATTGAATTGAAAGATGCTGTCTATAGTTAAAAGCAGACTATGATTCTAGTTTAAAGCCCCAAATCAAAATTAATAAGATACTTAAAGAAAAGAAATATTGATATGCATAATATTCAATGAAATGGAGGGTGGACATATTGATAGTGTTTTATTTCCTGAGCCAGATTCCTAATTTAGAACTAGTTTTGTCAGAATTATTGGAATACTCTAAAAATACACTCTAGATGGAACTCTATATTGTATCACAAAGTTCTTGTTTTGCTAAAATATAAGTTTCACAAAACAGATAGATATAATATGCTGTTATCCCAAAAAGGAATTTTTGTTTATTTCAATACATTTATTTACATTTTGTTTCCTATCAGTAAGGAAGTGTTAACATTTTCTCCTGGGCATCCAAGTAGTGGCCATGCAACTGTCTGCTGGGCAACTGTCTTAGACCCAAGTAATTAACTGGCTCATTAAATAGGCACCTACTGTGATATGTGTATTACACTTTTAATTAACCAATGAAAAATATCAGTTGTAACCAAGAATACAAACAACTAATGACATATCATTATCATATGATATAATAAATTACCTCCATTAATCAACAGATGATTGTCTCGGTATCCAGTTGTCTCTTCACAGATTTGATTTAACACTGGACCATTTAAACCTGTCCAGTCTGAATGGCTGTAGATCATATGATATTGGAATGTGTCTGATAAGTTGAGATACTAACAGCCCAATGATGGGAGCTCTCATATAGCCGTGTCCTATAAGAGAATGAAAAGTTTTCTGTTCATAGTTTACATGAATTGAATGATAGACCATTTAATTCATCTATAGATCACTAAGTTGTGTTTAAAAAAACACCAACAGCATGATACACAATATAGTTGTAAAATTCAGAATAAATACACATGACTTTTAATAAAAAACAAAATGTGCATCAAAACAGACAAGTAAGATGAGAATTGCAAACCCAACAACAAAATAAATGTCTGCATAAATAACTATGTATAAATTAGATTGTGTGTGTGTGTGTGTCCATCCATCCATGGCAATAATAATGTTTTAGGTGTACAGAAGATATTTCTTTCCACAATAACAGAGTCATCACTTACAACTAAAACACTAATGTGGCTGGCATCCTAAAGCTTAGCCTCTCTAAACCGAGAAAGGCTGAAGGGATTAATGCTATAGGAAGTTGGTCTAGACTCGGCTAATTCAGAGATGATTTTCCCAACAACAGGAGATAACTTGTACCCATGACCTGTCATTGGAACAGAAGAAAGGGATTTCCTGATTCAGTGGAGATAGATAGATGCAGATTTGAACTAAAACAGATAATTTTCTTGTATATAAAATGTCACACAAAAATGAACTGCACAGATGTAATAAAGTGAAGAACTAAGAGTAGCCACAGATTTGAATCATAATAATATACATTCCAATAACATACCCTACTCTGATTATAACTATTTGTATCACTTACTCCACAAGTGCCAAGAAAGTGATATTAGTGTCTTCATCAGATGATAATCCATGATGGGCTTTCAGATATTATTTTGTTTTATACGTTTTCTTACATAGAACAATTTTACTGTTAAAATCTTTTTAGTCACATTTCAGTCACAAAAATCAAACTATTTAGACTAACAGAAATTTGATTACCGGTATCTTTTGTCTCATAACTTCTCATATAGTTATTTTTTGTAAAGCTGTGTTTGTATATAAAAACCATTAAATGCGTTTTAAAGGCAGTTTTTCTTGTAAATTTTTTATAATTGTTTGGACATATGGAATTACTGAAGCATTTTACATGTCCACAGTTAATCATTCCAAAGCTATTGCATGTGTGAGATAGAAAGATTAACTAGATGGATTAATTGATCACAGTTCTAAAATGTACACTGCTATCATGCAACCATACGTGTTTTAATAAACAAAGACTCCTTTAGATAACTACACTAATTAAATGCAATACATAACTTAAATTTCTTAGTATAACGAAAACAAAATATGTTCGAGCTACTCTACATACTATCAATACCAAGAACATAATATCTACAGTATTAAAGTAGCCAGATCTGTTACTTACCAGAAAATCCAGCAGCAATTAAGATATTTTTACACCGTGGGTGATAATCTATGATATAATCTCTGTCTGGTGTCATCTGTACATAACAATAAAATCATAAATACAACATTATATGTGATTATATTCAAATATATTAACATAGATGGAAACTAGTGCAAACATCTAAAGCAGAGTCGGTAACAATCTTAAATAGCATCTGATCACAAACCATAAATATTTTTAAACCATTCATAAAATATCTCAACCTTTGAATTCCTTGTTAGATTTATTTACATTGATAATCCCAAACCACATATTATATCCTGATGTTTTCTTGAAGTTAATTTGTTTACAAAATTATTAAGCCTTATTTGGAAGCATTTTGGCCGATAAACATTGATCTGATATCAATAAAAATACCATTTCAAACTCTAGTAATTTTGGGATTAACCTTTCAATTCCAGTCAATTGTATAATTGAATAGGTTTTCCCAAAATAAAAAGATCAAAGTAATAACATCAAAACCTATCTCACTAATAGATTATTCACCTGTAGACATGACACAGTAAATGTTTAAAACAAATCCATCTGCATTTTTATTAACGATAGTGCAATAAGAATGAATGGTAATGTGTACATAATATTTTAAATGAAAACAACTGTCAAAGATAAAATAAACACATGAAAACTGTTTCTCAGAAAGTCATCAAACTCACATATGTAAAATAGAGAACTGTTTTCTTGCATGCATGGATAATATAGATGATAACCATTATGCATGCCCCTTAAAGGGCATAACCAACCACTGTGTGTTGAATACACTTGTTGATAAACCTTATGACACTGTCAAACTAAATAATTATACCCGCATAACGTTTGTCATCACATTCATGATTTTGATCAGATTTGTATTTTGGTCAAATTCAGAAGTGATATTTTTTTGTTTACAATTACACTCACTGAATATGAACAGCTCTTCTGAATTATCTAGCTATGATAAAATTACAGAAAAAGCCTAACAACCATGTGGGAAATATGATGTATCACATTTTAATTTAAGTATATAAGAGATGTGTGAAACACTTTGCCATAAATGATGGTGTGAGTGACAGTCTAAGACAATATATGACTAAAAGCTTTAAATTAGTTGATTAAAACCTTATAAAAAGTTTAGTTTAAATGTGATAACTTGGTATATAATCATTTTAGTATAACTGCATATTGCATATAACTTCTATTTTTAACTTTCTGTGTGGAAGCAAAAAAGTGTTGCTGTTTTACGGCAACTTTTGTGTACAATGTAGGTTAAATGGGCTGAGCGACCTCCAACGGTAATAAGGTGAAGTGAAAGATGAAATGAACCCAGGGGCTATAGATCTGTGGCCAACAATGTTACCAGTTAGGCCATGGAGGTGCCCTATATATATATATATATATATATATATATACATAGTGATCTGGACATTGTTTATCCAGCAAACCACCTTGCGACACATTATTGTCTGTGACAGATTTAGCTCCATTATAAATGACGCTTTAATCCAGCAAAATCACGTTCTGGATTCTGATACTTCATTTCGCCAAAAGAATGTGACATTTCAATGTAAAGTGACCTCGATAATCCGACAACATGAAAATGCTGCGAAATATTTCTGCCAGTTCAATCATACAAAACACACTGACAGGTAATGGTTAATTAACCCGCCCACACACAATAATTGCTATATCGTAACCAATTACAATCATCCTTGACCATACACACCAATACACGATGCTTCAATTGGCTGTGGCTATCTCATAGCCAATCATAATCATTCATGGCTAAGTACAAATTTCCAATGAGCAAATCATGAGTTAATCTGATGAACTAAGTGACATGAATATTTCTTTACTAACATACATCAAAATGATCAATGGCTTCAAAAATAAACAAATACACCATGAGATTATTAGAGTCATTGTGGTTCCAATAGATATTTGTTAAATACAATGGCATGTCTTTATGATCTAAAAATGTGTGACACAAACCACTGGTAAGTCATGAACTCTACATTCTGACATTCACGTTTATCCAACATATTATCATGTGACAAACCTTGTTGGATTAACAGATTCTCACTATATATAAATATATATATAGATATATATATATATATATATATATATATATATATATGCACACACCGTATATATTGTGTGTATTTGTGTTTGTGTGTATGCATGTTTATATGTATTATTTATTTATGTCTTCAGTATAAGCACTGTGCTTCTGACATTTTGTTTTTGACACTTTATTTGTTTATAAAATGAAAATATTATGATGCTAAATATACACAAACTCAAAATGTATTGTGGAAACATATGCTACAGAGAAGAATTCTTAATTAATGATAAATTCTTCAAAGAACATATTATTATGATGATCTATAAATTATGGTAAGTTACTGCTGAACAAAAGACTTAACAACACTTGTGATCTATACACTGTGAAAAATATCCATCTGTGGAGTTGAGATAATATAACTGCATTGGTCAAATAAAGAACAAACAATCCATAACATTCTTCAGTAAAGTGTACCATGTCAGCACTGTCTTATTTTGTCTTTATAGAATCCCAGTAGCCATTGTCTAAAAAGTGGGGAAAAGATGAAGTTGATCAAATGTAGGAGAAAGATAAACATTAATGGTGATGGAAGTATTCCTGATTGGTGGAATCTTCTCACTAATATATGTCCCAATGCAGTATGTCTCAGTCTATCTTTGATCCTGTTTTGCTCCATAATATCCTGATCTTGGGATATTTGATAAATATTCAAACAACACTTTGTGGCTGACTCTAGAACTCACAGGAAAATCAGTTACTTTTCAGCAAGCCAACAATTGGTTTTAATCTACTGAAGGTGGGGTCTTATTGACCAAGAACACATTTTTATTAGAGGAAACCCTGCATTTATCCCTTAAAACAGGAATATAATATGTGCAGTCACATTCTGATTCAGAAATTTGTTACTTTAATGTCTGAGTTGCCAGTTAATGATTTTACTCACCAGATAGTGCTAAATTCTATTCCAAAGAGTATAACTCCTTGTATCCCTGGCATAGCTCAAAGATAAGCCATTCAACTAGTCAGAATCAAATGTGTTCCAACATGTAGTTCTCCAATAGTTTGTTTATATGACAAGAAAAGATTACTGATAATTATTACTTTTAAACAATAGTTCTACTTGTTTGAAAAACAAATACATGTAGCTGAAATGGGATATGGATATTTGTATATTTTAGTGTTGCTTAGGTACTGTACTGGATGTGCTCTGGATCATGCCCAGCCTATGTTTTTGTCAAGAAATGCTGGTCTGTAATAAGTGTAGTTAAAAATGGAATTTGTGCTTTCAATGATAGCATATGTTTAACAACATTTGACTTTTACCTACTCCAACATACCCTAATTTTAACCATAAAAACAAGAGAATGAAATACATTTGGTGATTAATTGGGAAACAAAAAACTGCTTTCATCATAACAGTAATCTTGACAAGCTGTAAACACAACCAAACAAAATCATTGACATCTGACAAAACTCCATCAATAAAATATCTGAAGTAAATAATCCAGTTCTACCTGTGTATGGATGTTGGTGTGTATACCACCCATACAAATTCCTATAGTAATAATGCATCAAAGTAACATTTAGTTGTTGAATGATAGTCATGGAATGACCCAATATGATGAGAATCTACAGATCTTTTCCATTTGTTTAAATGCTGCTTATGCACCATGTACTAAGACTGTTATTGACCTTGAAGATATGACCCAAGATTACAAGAATATCTCAGGCTTTACCATTAGTTATGTTTAGTCTATACAGTGACTGTATAAATATATGACCCCATGCCAAAATAATCCAGACAGTAACTCAGTAACATGTGGTTTAACAGGCTTAGCCTCAGCAATGGTCAGGCATGGAAAATATGGCCGAGGGGTATCTGCCTAGGGAAACAAATCCAACAAACACAGGTGTGAGCTGGATTCAAACCCACAACCTGAGGTTTTCAGTGCGGTGCTCCATCCACCGGACCATCATAATGCCCTAATAGGCTGAATAATCAATAAGACTGGAAGCACATTGTAATAATCCTCAAATCACTGACAGTTATCAAAACTTAAAGCTTTTGGTTTTGAATAGAATATCATTCATGCTACTAGAAAATATACTTTTTTATTTTAAGTGCATGTCATGGATATTAACAAACAATTAACTATTGTAAACACACACAAAATATTGCAGCTGTAAAAAATGAAAAATAAAATATACATGTACACTCTAGGTATATTTAGGGTTCATCCAGTAAAGATAAATAGTAAATATCTGCCTATATACTGATGTTTTGAACATTTGATCAACCAAGTTCCATAGCTATCATGAAAATGGTGCTTATTCTGAGTAAACAGTTAGAAAACCATGCATTTTTCATCTTTCAGTAAATGCACATAACTAATATTATTATTAGTATTATTATTATTATTACTACAGACCTGTATAAAATTACCATAGTATATTACTTACTGAATATACACATGGTTCCATTATCATCGGAGTTGGATCCAACCCTGGTAGATGTTTTTTAACATATTCGATAAGTATGTTAACTAGATCCTGGCTCCCTCTAGTATCACGTTCATCAGGATGGCAATAATAAGCTGGCGGTTCCCCACGAGTAACTAGCTAATAATACAAAATGTTAAAGAAAAAAATCTTAATTATTTCAATGTTTTAGTCTGAAATCGGATTGGATGCCATTAAATTATACAAATTAAAGCCGACTTAAAATTGCACATCAGTTCTGAAGAATTTCATAAAATATCGTGAAAGGCAAGTATTAAGGTAAACAGTATTTGTACTACATACAAGTTAGGCAAACACACACATTATCTATTCAGCAACTGACAATACCTTAACCATGCCTGGGTACTCCAGACTTGGGAAAGCACAGACAAAACGATATTCTGCTGGACGATAATACAGATAGGTATATATTATTGGAAATCCAGAGTCAACGCCAAATGTATCCCTCAATGGAGTCTTTTCTTTAAAGAACACACACAAACCCGGCATAGTCTGGAGCATATTATTAATGATTAAAATCGTTATTAGGTTTACAAAAACCAACTTCAAGAGAGCAGCTTGATATCACTGAACACAAAAACACAAATTAAAATGATTTAATGAACATGCAGAGTTTACATGCTGTAAATGTTTTAGTTTGATGTCTGTACTTAAAAAGTATCATGATCATGCAACATACAATAAAACTAACAACTAACGGTACATTAGAAAAACAAACAGTTTCAATAGACATTTCAATCGATGAAATTTTGAAATGATTGTTTGAAAAGGGTTTCTTCCGCTCATTAAATGATAATTCACAAGGATACGATAATGACACATCAATTGGTCTAATGAACTCTAACTTTAAATACCTTTGTTTTATACTAAAACTGGCAAAAAATGAAAAGGATGATTTATTCAATTAGTAATTAAAAATGTCAAACAATTTTATCAAAGTTATACATTAAAAAAAATCAGCTTCTAATAGGCACATCATATTATAACATAAACATGAGTAAAAAACATTAAACAAATTATAAATCAAATAATAATTATTAAATATTTTATTGTAGGTTAAGGTTTATTTATTTTCAAAATGCATCAGTTTAGCTTGCAGAACAAACACTCAGAAAATCAAACTGCTATGATGAAGAGATCATTAATTATCTGAGCTTGAAACTGAGATTATTTGTAACACAATAGTTTGTGAACATTTGAATGAATTTAGTAACATTAATAATCTCTTCACACAAACATCTGCATCAGCATGTGACAAGCCAAATCATGTGTCTTACACATAAGATCAATCTTAACCTTAACTAAGCCTGGATACTCTGTTATTGGTATTATATAAACAAGTCTGTAAGCACCACCTGGTGAATATGAGTACTCTATGACAACAGGAAATCGTTGTACATCGCTGTGTATGTGAGGCGAATGTGAGTGAAAGTAGCACACCAAACCAGGCATGGTCTGAGAAAGACAGAGTAAAAACAGTGACAAGAGTAAGAGTAAGAAGATGAAAAGTAAGAGCAGTGAAAGAGTGTACAAAATAATAATCTACATCAACAGTACTAAATATATACCACAAAACATTATAGTCAATAATTCTGTTAGAAAATAAAATATAATTATCACTCGAGACCTTTAAAACTGTGTTAATAACAGAAATTAAGGTGTACACTAGTATCAAGATAGAAATATATGTGCATATTTTATCATAGCCAGATATTAAAATATATTTGTATGTAGGTTCCTATCATAGGCAGACATTAAATTAGAGTAATCCAGGTTTTCCACACATTTCTTGATGAAGAAAAATATCCTTGGATTCCTGATACAAGTTACGTATCTGGATAAACATAAATTATTAATAGATAAAATTTGTCATCCATATTAATTGAGTTTAATAATCTTTTCATTCATTTGTAGCTGTTGATGTATGGTATTGTGGTCTATTAGAGTGTGCTGTGTGGCCCAATATATGTATGCACCTATGACATCAGCACTCGAGATCTAGCTTTCTATCCACTGAGATTGGGTTTCTCTAAAGGAGGCAAAGCTCCTGCCGGCATAAATCTCTGGATCACTTAGACATACAAGTCCCCTCACCGTGTCTAGGAATGGACTTTGAAGGGGGGAGTTTAATATTATATACATATATCAGACATGGCATATTTGCATAGTAAGCTCATGTTTGAATATACAAAACACAATCTCCTAATACATCTCATTCAATCCAAATCATAAATATTGAGGTTACAGAATGACTGAGATGGCCACTCTGAAAGTTCAGTAGTTAGGGCATTCCACTGCAAACTTCCAAGTTGTGGGTTTGAATCTGACACATGCCTGTGTATGTGGGATGTTTCTCTCAGAAGAGGCCCCTCGTCCATATATCCCAGGTTTGAGATTGTCCGAGGCTAAATAACTATAAGCTACTCACTCATTCAATCACACACTCACACATAGAATTAGTGCTTTGTTTAAACATGAAAAATGGTCAAATATGGGACATATGGCTGAAGGGTGAGTCCTCAGAGAAGCAACCCATGAACACAAGTAACATTATGATTTAAATTAAGGCTGAAATATCTTTCTAGCGTGCAGAGGTTGTCAAGTTGAATTGTATCGTTTAGTCTTGATGCTGATCACACCTGGATCATATGGCCAAGGGCTAACCTCCTGGGGGAAATATTTCCCACAAAGTATGAGCTAGCTTTGAACCCATAATCTTGCATGGTTCCCACAGCCAAGGAAATATAATTTTCCAGGACATTTCCATTTTCCAGGACAAAGTATACAAGATTTAAAGGTAATAAATCAAGATTATTCACTGTATGATCGATTATAGACATTTTTACAGCATGCTCCTCACCCCTTCTAGCTATCAGATCCAGCATCTTTTATTTAAATTTAACTAACATGGGATATCAAGACTATGTACTAGTAATCGTATTCTTCTACAATCAAACTTTTCTTCTACAGGCATAATACTTATTCACAGCTTTTTGTTCTAAATAGATTTATTTCACAGGCAATATTTTTTTCCAGGACATTTCCTGATTTTGTTAAATGAAATTATGGGTAAAGTGGAGTCAGTGTATAATCATACTTTATATACTTAGTACACCGTATAGGGTTAGCAGGCTTAACCCCCCCCCCCAAAAAAAAACTAGGGATTCTGAGGCATAATTCATCATTATTTAATCAAATAAAACAGAAAAACTTTTACCCACCTAAAGCACATAAACATAGGAAATGTGACAATGTCTAGTTGTTTCCACCAACAGCAGAATATCTCAAACATTGTATTATGATGGACTTTATCAATTTTCAAGGCAGCATGGTTCAAAGGAACATTTTATAGTTTTATCCTTGTATTATTATTAACAACAGCATCTCATAGATTCATGCGACTCCAACAAATACCTTTCATGTGTAACTAAATTAAATATGTATAATTTTATTTCATTATAGTTTGATATTGAGTGTCAAAAAAACAGAACTAAAATATTTCAAGGTCATTTTTTGAAATATGTCATGAAGCAATAATAAAAATTCACATTTGTCTTTACATTTTGGGACTAGACAGCATTTGTATTATCAGTTCTATACAATCCAAAGCATCTACCCCTTATTTTATATATTAGGATAAGGGTATATCAGTATATCAGTATATATATATATATATATATATATATATAAGAGAGAGAGAGAGAGAGAGAGAGAGAGAGAGAGAGAGAGAGATGGAAGAGAGAGAGAGAGAGAGAGAGCACGAGGGAGCGCTTGCTACAAATCACATCTAGGCTGGGACCTGACAGCTAGTGGCTTTATTTTGAATAAACAAAACATTTCACACAAATCACACAACTGTTAATTAGCAATGATAGAGTCACATGATTAAAATAAAACAAATGACTCATCATTGATTGGTGTTTGGTGGCTTCCTATGAATTTCAATGGACCATAGTTTAGAGCAATAATTGATAACCTGCTTTTATGAGATGCTGATTATTGTATATTAATATTTACTCCAAAATGTTTTTTAAAATTTATGTATATGATTCATAGTAAGATTTTTAAACACATCTGGTTAGCTAATATCATGACTAATAACATGATTTCTATACTGGTTAACAAAAATGGCATACGAGTAAAACACCAATAATGTTTCTTTTAATAAGACCTACAACAACTATTCAAGAAGATAATAATTCTGTTGACCTCATAAACAAGACATGATAAACCAGATATATGATAGATATGACTGGGATACATTTACTCTCTATATTAATATCGTTACCTTCACAGGTAGGTCTACACCTGTTTTAGCCAGAATGTCTTTACTCCATGGCCCAGCTGCCACGACAACTTTGTTAGCTTTGTATCTTCTTTTTGAAGTGATAACAGTAACAGGCGTTCCTGGTATGATATCTTCCACCTTCTCACCATCATGAATTATGCCGCCTTTCTTCTTAAATTCATCCTGTAGATACCATTAATAATAAAGATTCAAATAATATTAATAACAGTATTATAAATCTACAACTGTCCAATAGTTTTGAAAAGAATAAAACAGAGATCAATGTAATGTGAAAACAACAATAAGATTTGATACAAAATAAATGATCAGAAAAACTTAGTAAACTCAACTATCTATTATTATTTTTATCATCATTATTATATTACTTATTTCCTGACAAATGCCAAATATTCTATGCACTTCAACATCTGTGTTTTTTACTAATTATTCAAATATATTTTCACATGATATTCATGACAGATATTGGTATTCACGCACTTTCTGTACACTAGTATCAAGATAGGAATATATGTGCATATTTTATCATAGCCAGATATTAAAATATATTTGTATATAGGTTCCTATCATAGGCAGATATTAAATTAGAGTAATCAAGGTTTTCCACACAATAGTTTTGAAAAGAATAAAACAGAGATCAATGTAATGTGAAAACAACATTAAGATTTGATACAAAATAAATGATCAGAAAAACTTAGTAAACTCAACTATCCAATAAATCCATTATTATTATTTTTATCATCATCATGATGATATTACTTATTTCCTGACAAATGCCAAATATTCTACGCACTTCAACATCCGTGTTTTTTACTAATTATCCAAATATATTTTCACATGATATTCACGACAGATATTGGTATTCACGCACTTTCTAAACGGTAATAAGAAGTTACTTGACACACAGCTTTTCAGGATAAAATGTTTTATTTCACAAAACATTGCAATCCCATAAATACATTTAAATGTTTGAACTCGTTGTTCTGAAGTAACAATCGTTATTGTGCAAACCTCTAGTAGCACCAATGAAATTTTAACTCATAACAGACAATAAAAGTGAAGAATAGTATAGTATACTACATGTAACACTGTGTCAACCATGTTATGATTTCTCTTTTTATTATTGTTATTATTATATGTCTACTATATTTCTGGAACAAGCAATACCTTAAAATAACAAACCAACAACATAAAATTTCAGCCACTATGGAAATTAATCATTAATATGGTTATAAATATTATACACAACAAAATTACTGTAGATGTACTATTTTTTACTTGGCATTAATATCTGTCTCTTTTTTGGTCACTTGTTCACCATGACTACCTATCTGTAGCTATTTTAATGCTGTTTTATGACTAATACAGCCAATACCATGTGAATTAGTTTCCATACCACTAACCATGAAAGTAAAATATATCTAGAATATTTAAACCTAAATTATTAGGGAACAGTACTCACGGTAATGATATATGAATGTGCATTAGCTAAGTATTGCATAAAAACAGATTTAGTGAGGAATTGTATAAAACATCATACTAAAGTGGACAGTGTCTTAAGTTAACATAAATTTACCTGGATAGCTATCAGACATCTACTCGGTAACAACAATCCTGCATCAGTATCTAGCAAGCCTCTGCAATCACTGATACCTCTTATACTTGGATATTTAGCAGCTAATTCATCACCCATCAACAGTTTATATGGCAGGTTATATTGATCCATGGAAGTCTGACTTTCCTCCAGAGCACCTCTTTCATCCTGATGCTGAATTATCAGCACACCTGTCTTCCTAAAAATTTGATTTTAAATCTTACTCCTAATGCACCTAATAGTTAATAGTTGCTTTACACTTCTGAGATGTTAAAAGTAGTAAGCAAGTATTTTGAATTTGGTATCTATTTATGTCAAATCAAAAGTTGTATTGAAAGTACAGTGTAAACAAAATATTATTAATCATTGGCCATTACATTTATTTATAGCAAACAAAGAAATCTATTGTACCCAATATATAAATTATAATGAAATTTATATTAGCAGAAATTAACACAACACGTTGCCTTAAAAACGCCAAAAAACATGCCTATATAGCTGTAGACCAGAATCACGTTCTAACTTCTCCCACCAGCTGTAAGCTTCTGACATCATCTCTGCATAACATGCCTTAGTATATGCTTTACGTATTATTCTAGATTGGCCACCTGAACTTCCTCGTGTATGGGGTATCATGAACTACATCAAATTTTAATAAATTCGTCATTGTCGGTTATATAAAACATAACAATAATAATATTAAGAATGTACATTTAATAGAGCACCCTTACTACAAGGAGCCATACAAAATAGTCACTGTACAGTGATATACCAAAGATGAATTGTATGTAAGAACCCAATAAGATATTTGAACAATAAAAATTAAAACATAGAAGCATAAACAAGATTTTACCAATTTCACACAATTTCAACAAACAGCTTACCTGATCTATGAGTAACGTTCTTCTGCCAACTGAACTAAGATGATATGCTGCCCAACTTCCAATTATTCCAGCACCAATGACAATACAGTCCCAATCTGCCATCCTGGAACAACCAATAACTTAGATAACTAAACAACAGCACTAAAGATCACAGAGAGATCAATTTCTGTTATGTGTAAGATTTAGCTTAATATTCCAATGAAACACTGAATATACTAATCTACATACGACATGTGTACTAATTTATGCAAAAACAAATATAAATATTGGTAAACACAAGTGATTGATGCCTAATAATCTAGTGGTTAAATTATAAGTAAACATAGGATAAAACTCCACAGAATTACACATAATAATCAACTTATTAATGCTGATTCTATGGACAATTTAATCTACAAGTTATCTTTTCATGTTGGTCAATGACGTGCTTGATCCTTTATGATTACTGTACAGAGATCCAATGTTCAGCTCAGAACTCCAAATATAGAAAAAGCCACAAACAGGCAGATTATTAATATTATTTCTACCAGTTATTGTTCTGATGTCCAACTACACGATAACATCCTAAGTATTTAAGGCACTCATTTCAGATAAAATATATCAACATGCTAAGATGTGTGTGTGTCACTGTTAATGTGTGTATGTGTCAGCAATAGGGAAATAATAATGTATTATCATGATTCATAGGTTTACCTTGATATCTATATACAGAATAGAGAGGCATATCCTGATAATTTATTTTAAGCATTATATTGAACATTTAAAGTAGAATCAGTATTGTCATGACACATTATATATCCTTCCACATACCACAATATATATAATCTGAATTTAAATGAATTAAACAAATAGCTTGCAGTCAGATTGGTGGGGAACAAATTCCAATCACTAATGACTTTATGGCCATATATAATAGCATGCCATATACTAATTTTGCATGCTTCTTTATGAGCTTCTAGTGGATAGTTCATCACTGATATAAAAAAATTGTTTGAGATCTACTCCATCAAATGTTTTAAGCATATCTACTCTCCTCTTAAGGTGTTCAAGTAGTTCTTATGCTCATACCCATTTTCTGTAAGAAAGGTCCTTCAATTCAGGATTTAATTTGTTTGCTTTTGGGAGGATCTTCTAAGTGTCCTTCTTATCTATATACATGTATAATCTTAGGTTTGAGATAACAATGCCATTCTCTAAACGAGATCTAATGATAGTTGTTAACAGCCCAAGTACATTCATACTATCCAAAAATATGAAAATGCCTCTTCTCAGATCTAATAATGTCCTATTCACTACTTTTATGATATAGACATATTTCTGCTCTTCATTATTAAAACATTACTAAATTCTCCTCATTTCTAGCAATCTTTGTTTCATCAACAAGAATATTTGCCATGCTCATGACAACACCAGACAGGTCATTTATAAATATTATTCTGTACATTCTGGCTATGACAGTGATGTTGAGAATACAACCAAGGTTCCAGGGATTTTCCCAAATTAATATGGCACATGAAAATATCGCCAATGAACTGAATTTATAACTTGGTGCTGCAATAAGAAACCGATCTGGGACGACTACGTCGATATTTGGTCAACCAAGTATAATCTAGCTATAACATACTCATATTTAGGTACCAACTTAATTATTCTCACTTTTAATAAACTGATAAATGAAATGTAGATCAGTTTTCCTTTTTGACAGCTCTTGTAACTTGTCTTGTGGGATAGTATTTTTACGAATCACGTATCAACACAACACTGAAAACAGCCGACATTTTTGAGCATCTGATTAGCAGTTGATTAGAATATTGAGTGTTGCTTCATAAGAAGAGACAGTTCACAAATTTCTGATGAGGGCACATTTTTCATGAATGTTCCTAATCATACAGAATGCAACACATGTATTCGTGGCCTAGTGAAAATATGAAACTAGATCTAAGATCACAGAACGATCTTCATGCTTCAAAACGAACAGAGTTACTCCTGACTGTTTATAATAAAGTTTAAGTATATGACCCTTATGGGTATAAATTAAGTTAATTATACCCATAAGAGTATGCATTTGACTTGTATCTGTAGTTAATTAAATTTACTAAATATACAAGTCAAATGCATACAGCTTTTTGCTACTCCAAATTTGTCCCATGTGTGAATTTTATTGAATTACAACTTACATGCAACTTTCAACAACCTGTATCACTATGTGTACTATCATGCAACTGCAGTAGGGATGCATGAGGCCTATCTGTTTTTCATTCAACATGTTGATCTAATCCTAACCTCAATCTGGGAACAACTGTTTTTTTGAAAGATCAGATAGTTTCATTCAAAGAAATGTCTGTTACGTGTAATTTCTGTACATTGAGTTTGTGAATGTTTGCCTCACAAAGAGTGGTATTTCTTGTTGGTGTGAAGAACCAACGAGTGTAGAAAATTCATGATACTGACCGGCACTTCCTATATTGATGGATACTTATTTTATTATCACCAAGGAATATAAACCAACCATTTCAGATGAGTCAAATGAAATGCACCAATCTCCATCTGTTACAAATTTAGCTAATTCACCAATCACTGTGTGTATCTACTGCAGAATGGGATTGGTAGAACTTGTGGAGGGAGGAGGGGGTGTGATAAATCTCTATTTATATTACTGTGCCTTCACCTATATAAGTTGTATTTCAATGTTCCTCAAAATAAACAGAAAACAAAGTGAATAATCTAAACTTTATTTTTCACTGGCATACATGTACATTGAACAAAATACAGTAATATTTATGTACATAATAAAAAAATTCAAATATTCCATCACAGGTGTACCCACATGCACAGCATAGCCATGCCCACAAATGATGAGCGAGTGTTTGCTGCCAAGAAATACCGAAAATTGCACAAATAGTTGGAGTTCAACAGTGAGATCACTCCAACAACATGCATGACTCAACACCGAAGCTTTGAAGCTAACTGTCTCAATGTATGGACATTACAGATTGCCTATTTACAATATCATCAAAACTATGGTGTGTTTGACAAGCCTCTTCATCAGTGAGTACAACACAATAACATGCATGTATATTTAATATAATTAGACTAGATTACTCTTTCACCCCACGACCGCATTTGTATTATCCTTTCCCCCAGCCTTAGATCCTATGTCCATTGCCTGTTATGCTCTATCCCATACTTCTGCATACTAAATTTGAAAAGAATCTTCATGTTTGAAGAATCCAGTCCAAATACAAATCTGGCTCATTTTCATGCTATCTAGAATGTTAAAGGTTTCTAAGTTCTTTGTGTATTGCAATATTTTAACCATACCCTGTACTAACATGCACATCAAAAGAATCCGTCCACGTTCACAGAATCCAAAGCAAAAGCAAATGTGCATAATTTCAGTTGTTGTTCTGCTTGTATTCTGCATTCTTTTTCTATTTTCAGAAAATAGTGGTACACTGTTTACCATCAACTTGTCCGATGATGCTGGTGGTACTTAGTTCCAGAGCCATCATGTGTGTCAGTAAGACCAGGGATGCTTATCCTAAGATGCTGCTGGAATCTATCATGGATTCAAGTGGCCAGAACTTTAGTTATGAAATATCTGTGTATATCTTGTTTGATATCTAATACTAGAGCTGAATTCAAATTATTTATTAAAATACAAAATAGTATTGTTATGTGGAATCGATGTAGTTACACAGATGTATCTGTCATTTAATATTTTTGTTTAATTGGCAATAATCATGATAATACACAGATGAT
The DNA here is from genome assembly GCA_025642065.1 of Paralvinella palmiformis. Taxonomy (NCBI): domain Eukaryota; kingdom Metazoa; phylum Annelida; class Polychaeta; order Terebellida; family Alvinellidae; genus Paralvinella; species Paralvinella palmiformis. The sequence continues at coordinate 982,093 of JAODUP010000015.1, forward strand.
AGACAGGTATACCTTTAACATGACTCCACCACTATGTCTAACAGTTGTTCACATAAAAGTAAGAAACATGGTGTACAAACAATAAATGTACCTGCTCTACCACTAATATTACAAAAACATTGGATAAAGTTGTTAATAATAAATTGAAGTTTATACAAATAAGCTACACATGTAACATGACTAACTCCACCACCAATTACACAGATTTATTCAGGTGAAGTTAAGAAAATATTTTTCCACAAACAATATATTTCAATAACCACAAGCTTTTAGCACAAATATCATTTACCAACAATAATCATCACTACAACACTAAGTACATCTACATTACTGAAATGAAGAACATGAATTACGTCATAAATAAATGTAATGAGAATTTACAATCACGCTGCTTCAACTCTTGATGATGTTGCAGTATTTCTGCATTTTCATAGCTAGTTTTCTTGTCAGTCTCCTGTGCAGAGCAACTACATGGGTTAACTACATGGGTTAGTAATAAAAATGTGAGTTCAAATCCAGGCCAGAGTCCTCATGCAGATTCCAACGTCCTCTTTAATTTATTTGTAGATTCCAATACAAAAAAAATATTTTTAAATTCAAGACAGGATAATGAATTTTTAAAACTCCATAATATTAACTATATTTGTATTTAGCAATATCTTCATCTCTAGAGGGGAAAAGGACAGAAATAAATTTTAATTGTAATTGTGATGTCATTCTTATAAATATACAGTGGTACCTGCATTTTATGGACAATTCTGTATCCAAATAAATGTCCTGAAATAGCAGATGTCCTTTCCATCAGAGGGGCATTTTAATGTATTAATTAGTGCAAAATGTTGTTAAAAGAGAAGTGTTCTGTGATTGGAGAGGTTTTAAAAGGCAGGTACCAGTGCATTTCTATACATCATTCCGGTCATATCCAGCAGACTGGACTGTGGGAATGTGATATTCAGATATTAAATGATGCATTGTTGTAATGTAAACACTATTATTGTACGCAGATTGCATTGACAGAAATTGTATTTACTCACTCTAGCAATTTATAATTTTGCTTGTGCCTTCCTTCGCTGTTATGACTTTGTGGGCTGTGGGGTCTCACTCTGACTCTGTTCAGTTTCTTCACAAGGAGACTTCCAGTACGATACTGTTATACTGACAGCCCCATGCAGCTTTCTTTCATTTAAGTGTGTCCATTGGTGGAACACTGTGAATAGTGGGCACAGCATGTTTTTAAAATTTAGCTGGGATCCTAATCCTTCTTGGACTGCTCTCCAATTCAAAAAATCGTGGTTGATGAAATATGCAATGCACAAAATAGTGGCAGATGACAGTTTTGTGTCTGAAAAATTTACTTGTTCAACTCCACAAAATGTATCCAGTCTCGGAAAGCTAGCCATTTTTCTGCTTTAGAAAATTCATGGACACTATATCCTGACATATGAGTATTGTTACACTACTGTGCTAAGCAAGATTTAATCATTTTTATCAAATAATGCTAACATAGCAGAAATAAAATGACCGAACTAAAATGTCACTCGATGATAATAGATGACCCAGTTATCTGTTTACTCTTAGTGACGTCACATGGATAAAAGCGGCACCTGGAAGCTTCTCTCAAAGAAGCGGTCATTCTCATTTTTTGAGGGATTATGCTCTCTACTGTTATTTATAATTACTACGTGAGTTGCTGCTTTTTTGGTTTGAAATAATGATACATAAATTGTACAAAGAAAGATCTTTCATATTTTATCCAAAAGAATAACATTATTTTGGGGTTGTCCTGGACTTTAACATTAACTAAATGGTACCCTAGATGCATAGAAAAGATGTAACTTCACATGTCTTGTCATCCCGAAATTCATCCAAAATATCACACTGAAGCAGCATGGCTTCACTTGACATCTTCTATTATGTTTGTCTTCTAAAATGTTTGTTTTGTTTTTCGGGGAGAATCCCCAGGCTGTCGCTTATTCGGCACAGCCTCTACGTTGGAGTAGTTGAGGAATCCCCTCCCCCACCTCGCACAGGGGAGCAGTACGGAAAGATGGAGCTGAAATACCCTGAGGACATAAAATATGGTCACTGCCAGAGTGTTTTACGTCCTCAGGGGGTCTTTAATGTCCCCATTTACTTTTAATAATACAGTGGAGACGGCAGTGCCATTTAACATGGTCAGCCACACACGATTGTCTTCTAAGATCATTCCAACCATGGATTTAGGGGAACTGTCTCTGATGACTATAACTCTGACATAGTGTTAAATTTAAATGGCAATTCAATTATAAATATATGTAAAACTCATTATCTAGCATAAGTTACTATTGATTTTAAATAACAGTTAATTTTTTGTACTGCAAGTTAATTGATAACTATATGTTTGCAAAACAATCGATAAAAATAAATGCAACAATAAAAATTTAATTAGTGACAAAAATCGATAAATTTTTAAAAAATGCATGATATTTTGCAATCATTTAAATTTTTATTTAACTCAAATAACTCAATGGCCTAGAGGTTAAGCACATTGCACTTAGTGTCAAAGAATGTTTACCTAAACTTCCATTGATTAAGGGTTCAATCCTGCAAAAAAGTCGAACCATTACAGAAATAAATGTCTTGGGCCAAGAAATTTAACATCATATTCATAGGTGGTACCACATTAAAATCTGTTATCTTCTTGTTTAATTAATTTTAGAAAGTTGAACATTAAAGTTCTTATGAGGACCTAAAACACTATGACACTGTATGATCACCCTTCCACTCCGTCTTTCCATGTTGGTCTTCTGTGTGTCATGGGCAGGTCAGATGATCAGACACTCAGTAAAAATTACCAGACAAGACAAGTGCATGCTTTTGTGTGTGATATACTTGTTATGGATCATGATTATGATATGGAAAATATCCACCATATCCATAGTCTACTAATAAGCCAGATAATATATTAATTTGTTTCATCTAATAATGTTAATACATAGAATATTAATTATTTTACGTGCTTGAAAAGTTAAATATGTCTACATACATATTAGAGTCTAGTAGATCTATTCTTGACTACATTAATTTGTGATTAAAAATAAAATATCAGGATAGTAATAACTGAATAAGACATTGTTTCTAATTTGTGTTACCTTTTAAATAATATTTATTTATCCAATGTCATTACAGTTTAAACTAATTAAATGAGTCTTTCTGGACAATGGTGGACTTGATGAAAAAAATTAACTTAAAGGTTCAAATGACGAATTGTCCTGGTTCAATATCGAATAACCGAGATATCGCCAGATGGCGAAGAGATCGCCAGTCACTTCTGCGTTAAGAAGATATTTTTATATTTCGTTTCATGCACACAAATTCACGAATTTACCTGCAATGCCTCCTCCAGTATTCACCTCCCCTAGTATTGTGCTATACTTTCGCTCCCAATTAAATCTCATTAAATAATTTCAGATATCGTAACATTAGAAGAAAGATCCCGTCAAATCAAGGTCGAATGTGTTTGTCAGAGTTATTCGATAGATGGCAGCAGCAGAGCTGGTAGAAGTGTTGACAAATACTTTTTTAAAGAAACTACACGCTTTCTAAAAATGGCAGAAATTCTAGATTTACACTGAAACTCTAGATTTACACAGATTTATTTACTCCCACATAATAAAAACAGCTTGCTGCTGCAAAACGCGTGAGACAATCCCTTGGGCAAACTGGTCATGGATCATGAGCTTTGTTACGGCTAACATATACAGCTGTCTGCTGGAAATATCTACTATATGTAGATAAGTTACCCTTATTATTCTATAGACAAGTTAAAGGTCACTCGACTGAGTGACATGAGATTTGAATATTTAGCTGACCACAGTTAATGCTCCGATCAATGACAGCGAATGAGTGAGTGGGTGCCGGAGTGAGTGTTTTGTACAATAAAATTAAGACTACGGGCGTAATTGAAAAAACATACGGTTTTCTACTTATTTGACCTCTGTTTTGAAACAGTGTGGTACATGCATGCGCACTGGTTTGCTGGTGTACCAGATCCCGACATAGCACCAATCAAGTTTCGTGATGTAGCATCGATCATCCGACTTTTTCTAGCAAGACGTTCTTAAATTATATCTAGAAGTTTGTAGTTATTGAAATTTGAAAACGGGAGATAATTTTAGTTTTGCAATTGACATTTATATTGAAGTTTAAACAGAGAAATCACGGACAGTAATCAGCGTTTGCCTTCACCGGCAAAGAGACAGAAAATGAAAATGAAAGTGTACGGCAAGTTACAACAACAATGGATTAGCCAATTCAAACGAGTAATCATTGCATCCTGTGTCTTTCGCCGAACATTTCACCGACTTAGTGAAAGTAGTGTTTCCAGACAGCAACATAGCCAAATCATTCCAATGCATGCGGAAGAAGGCAACGCTGATCACGAACGAGTTGTCTCGCCACAGAGGCTATAAAGCCAGTTGTCCGGCGATGTATAACTGGTCGGTATTCCATTGTGATAGATTAAAGTAATGACCTGAAAGCGACTGGCCATCCCCGTTCTCTGCTTCGAAAGCATACCAGCAGCCGCAAAGACCAGAATCTTGGACATGCCCAACTGCAATGGCGGCACCAGCGAAAAGACATGTAGTGTATTGGATGACTCGCCGAAGGGCCTCGAGATTTCGTGGCAGACTGTTGTCGGGTTTGCAAGTGACAACTGCAATGTGATGATCGGCTCGCGAAAATCTGTGCTTACCCGCATCAAAGAGAAGCAGCCAAATGTATTAAACATTGGCTGCATCTGTCACCTTGAAAATCTGTGTTTGTTGGCGGGAATGAAGACGCTATCCGTGGATGACTTCTTTGTGGATATTTATTTCCACTTTCATCAAAGTATGAAGAGAAGAGCGACTTTGAAGGAGTTTAAAGTATTTACAGATGTTGAGCATATGCAAGTATTAGAGGATTGCCCAACTCACTGACTCTCTCTTCGGTGTATTCTGGAGCGTGTGCTCACCCAGTACCCAGCTTTAATGGCATACTTCACCAGTCATGATGATGTGGAAAAGGCCGGGAGAGTAAAACGTGCAATGGAGTGGCTCAATGGCCCTCAAACAAAGCTCACCCTGCTCTTCCTCAACTTCTTGAGCTACAAGGCATAACCTCATATACTGTTTTATTCATCTCGATTATAGATCAGTTGCTAAACCAAAGGAATATTTAGTCTTTAATCAGCATGAATTAGCAATTAACTGGCACTCATTAGCTTTGACTAATTTATCGGAATTAGTAATCCAAATGTCTTTAATCAAGTTTAATGTAATAATCCAGGATTGTTTGACAATACTAACTTGATGTACTATAGTTAGCTTTGACTAATTTATTGGAATGTTGTTTGAAAATAATTCTGAATGGTATATTGGAAGAAAAATCGGGAATATTTGAATAAGTGCATATTTATGTTATATACATGTTCACTTAATAAAATGCAAGTTGTGTATCTATTTGGCAAAACAACTGTTCCATTCTGTTTGCAATACAGCCATATTCTGATTTTACTATTTTGACTTATATTTCAGAGACATTAAGTCAATAATACCATATATTAATTGTCAATGAATGCTTCACCATGAGTGTTGCATCTTGGAGTAATTTAGTTTTTTTATTAAATGGGGTACTATACAAAGATTGTATATTATTAGTAGTAAATATTTGTAATTTTTCAAAATGGCTGGTATTTGGAAAACAATATTTTCATACATTTTAATTGGCTCATTTGAGGCTTCATTTTGTTCTGTTATAATAATAATAGTGTATGTTCACTTGATATACTAGTTTTGTATAAACTATAGGCATACATATTTTGGTATGCAAGCAATCGACTTTCTAGTTTAAATGCTCCATGAAAAATAAATGCATATGTTAATTTGGTTTATGTTTCAGTGCTAGACCACATGGACTTGATGGCTGAGACCCAGGGCCGGAAAATCGGTTGCCCCGGAAGCCCGGGGCAAGTATATTTTCATGCCGGACTAGTGCTGATCGCCGATTACTTGTCGGTTTGGGCAAGTGCCCCTTTGAGACGAAAATTGGCCAAATATGTGTATGCGCATGCCTGATGAGCAAGCCAATTATAATAATAATTTTTTCCCTGCTGCTTTCCTATACTTATAATCCGCGATGAAAAGCTGCCTGTGAGTGCCAGCTACACATAAAGCCTACTTGGACACTCGAATCAGACGATTGAATCCAGAATATTACGATTCGGGTCGTAAAAATATAGATTCAACCGTCCGATTTGCACCAATCGCTACATGGAGCGGTCCGTTTTGTCGTATTCGGAAATCACATACGCAGAGGTGTATATGGAATCACGCTCGTACGTATACGTTTTCCATTTTTTGTCGGATTCGCATAGCGCATAGCATCCACGGCGTATATGGAATCTCGGCTTAAGACAACACACCACTTATTTAAATGGTGTCGCCGATTAAAAACTGTATTCATTGCAGTTTACTGGCTACGCGTTCTTGGTAATTTAAAATGGCTACGGGTAACTGCAAAGCAGCATTGGGATTCACTGAATAAACATTTCTTATCAAGCAATCAATTTTTATCGCAAATACATGTTTATATGTAGGCAGGTGAAATGTAGCAGATTAAAAATAAATGCTAATTGTGGATCAGGTGAGAATTTGTTGGGCAAGTGAAAGCATTTGTTGGGCAAGTGCATTTCCAATATACTTGCCCGGGGGCAACTGAATTGAAAAACTATGTTTCTGGCCCTGGGCTGAGCACCTGCAAATTGACAGTGATAGTGATTAATGTATCAAATAAATGATTAAATCTGGACTGTGTGTTCATTTCCTATTTCTCATTATGTAGTCAGCCATATTGGCCCAACTTCGGGAAGCCATCATTGGCCCAATGTATTTATATATATATATATATATATATATATATAATCTACATTTTCTTGGATCTTGTGCCTAATCTATGCAGTTCAAAAAATTCATAAATAGGATTTAGATACTCTTCAACAAAATTTCCTACAAAATTATAAATAAATCAAATATTTAGAAATGTAATCACGTTTTAATAATTGTATAACAGAGCGCTATTATAGCTCTAAGTCACGGTTCACACATATCAAGTAATAACTGTGTTTGTGGAAATATTTCATGTGTAGAAGAGTGGGAAGTAATTTGTGTCGGGTCAGTTGTTAAAGGTATTAGTCCTTGTTAAAACATGTTAATAAAAATTGAAGTATGGCCGTGAGATAAGCTGACGATTATGCCTCGAGTTATTTAATGGATGTCTAAATCAAGATGTACCCGTCTAGATCTCATTGATCGTTCCTTGTGTAATGTTGTACTGGGTGACGATGTCTTCTTGTTCCTGATCACTGTTCTGTAGTACAACTAAACCAGGACACTTCTGGATCAGGTTTATAAATCATCACGTCAATAATCATTTTTGTTTCAAATATAAAAATGCTGGGACTATCAACTCTGAATACTGCATCCCCCATACATACATGCATACATACATACGTGTGTGTATATATATATATATATATATATATATATGCGTGTCAATGCGTGTGTGTGTGTGTGTGTGTGTGTGTGTGTGTATACGACGCGTGTCACATCTCCGCACTCCATTAGCATGAAGTCATATTTGACTGTGATTGTAGGTGTGATTGCTCGAGTTATGTCTTTTCCAGGTAAAAGTGATTAATATTCATATCAAAGAATTAATGCTGATTAATATTGATATTAATGCTGATTAATATTTCATGTTAATGTCCGTGACCAGTTTTGTTGTTGTTCTTCACTATCATATATTAAATTATATTTGATTATTAACTATTTTCGTACACTTCTTGGTTATTATAATTCATCCTGTTTTTAGTTTTTGATTTGTGTTTTAGATAACAAACTATAGAGCCTTTCCATTTATAGCAAACATGCTTTCTCAATGTTAGATCCACAATGACAAAGTTCTTCTGTTATGTGTTTATTTAATCACCTGAAGATAAACATTTAAAAGGCTGCTAATTATTTATATGTAACTTAATAATGAAAAATAAACCTATCACCAATAAATATGTTGATATAAAGTCCAGTTTATGTTTTTGTTCTATCATGAATGATGATGTTGTTGTCTCTCAGCATCCTATGAAATGCTGTATTGAAAATCTGTAGTATAGATTTTATTCAGCATTTCAATATTTCAAAAGTTTATTGATTATCGATTTCCATTGATATAGATACACCTTGATTAGACAGGTTATCAATGGAGAGTTATCAGACATATAGGACAAAACTTCCCGGATAAATAAATTATGTTTGCTATTAAATGAAGCAAAGGTCATTTTAATGTGACCAGTTTGCTTATAGCTATCATGATGTGACCAGTTTGTTTATAGCTATCATGATGTGACCAGTTTGCTTATGGCTATCAAATTATTTAGTAAATCAAATATATTTACTATAATTGGAAGTGAATACATTGAAAATAAACAAATTTCTGTTAGTTACTTTATAACTGAATTAAAGGTTATTAAATGGTTATTAGCAAGGGAAGGCAACTGAATTTTTTTTTTGTAAAAAAAGATTCTATTGGAATTAATAATGTCTTCATTTAGTCTAATTATCTTGGTATATGTATACAACAAATTCATATGAATATTAAGAATAAAAATACTTCCATATTATTTTATGTAAGATGGATATGTAGAGATTATCTAGCTTAACTGCACAAATCAAAAAAATATAGTGTGTGTGTGTGTGTGTGTGTCTAAAATGAAAAGAGAAATATTTGATACAAAAAATGATTGTCCTGAATTTTTAGAATCAATATTTTCATCATACTGATCAGGATTTAGTGTCAAAATGGTTGGGGTTTTTTTTGGCTACAAATTGCTAAGATATAAAAGCAACTTATTTGTGGATAATCATGTTGTTATCAGTGTTTGGCTTACAGAGCTGTCAAAGGTTTTTTGTTGTATACCATACTGATCCCTGGTGGCCAATCTAGATATAACCTTGGATGTGTATGTTAGTAGTAAGATACTTCACAAACAACTTTTTCATGGTACAGACAAGTAAAGAACAAATATAAAAGGTCCTGGCATTTCAATGGATATATTTGCTTTACTTCGGTACATATTAAAGATACTAGTTTAATTTAAACATCTGGTAAAATAATAAAACTCGTCAAAGAATATTAGTAATAATAAATAGTCCAGAAGACGTATAATGGATACAAATAACTTTATTTTAATTTCTTATCCCTGTTATGATGTCATGTTTAAATGGTAATTACTGAGATGTCATAAGTGTGTTTAGAAATTTGTTTGGTTAATAACATTGTTTGTATTTGACATTTGTACATATCAGAAAATATTTCTATGATTAATATGTTGTAATTCTCTCTCATCATGAGCATAAGCATAAAATTTAAATGGAATAACTTTAAAATATAATGTTTATATTACCAACAATCCCGTGTAACAATCTACTTTAAAACATAATGTTTATATTACCAACAATCCCGTGTAACAATCCACTTTAAAATATAATGTTTATATTACCAATAATCCTGTGTAACAATCCACTTTAAAATATAATGTTTATATTACCAATAATCCTGTGTAACAATCCAGCAGATTAATATCTATGATATTGAAATATGTTAATAGCTGTTTATATCAATAGCTGTTTTCAATTGAAATTTGTCATGTAGGAGCATGCATCTAGCGCCATTATTTAAAACAAACATTATATGGATTTCGGGTATATTCCATACACTGTATATTTTATTTGTGACAGGACTATTTTTCATGAAATTGAATCAGAATGTGCTATCACAGAATACCACCAATAGCATTTTATTCATATAGTAAGTAGTATTAGCTATAAGCGTATGTTAAGTGATATGTGGTCAGTTTCCTTAACTTTTATGTCTGGCTGCAAATACAAATCAGCAATATTTATATAAACATTATGATTTAGGAGGGAAAATGTTATATTTTTCAAACCTTTTATTTAACTATCAGCAATCAGAATCTAAATTTAACTTTAATAAATAGGTATAAAATATAATAATCAGAATATAATTATACCTCTTAATAAAGAGTTACTTATTCTTTTATGTTTCCAACATAAGCTGGTGTCATTATGTAAATTATTACCTGTAGACAAAGGATATTTAATTTAGATGTTTTATTAAATCTACATGTATACAGAAGAAGAAAAACAGACATCTACAAAAGTCGCCTCAAATTATACAACAAAAATAACGCCCTTGTAATTTTGTTAGTCATAATGTAAACCTTTAATGCAGGACGACCTGATTGGAATCCAGTTCACCAAAACATTTATATAGACTATTTACTTACAAATATCACGTTCCGTATATCCCAGAATAATACAGTTACCTAATTTAAACACACAGTTTTAGATTCTACGCTCCTGTTGTTTATACTTTTACTGGCGTAGAAGATACACATTAGAAACGCAAGCAGCCTACAGTTCGCACACGAATAAAAGTTGATGGCTTGCAGAATAATGGCTTTTTGGTGGCATATATTATATATTTCTCGCGTTGGCTGGCGGTCGACAGGGAGAGAGAAAATTAAGTAAGAATCGGTGTTTTCAATACAATATATTCAGTGATAAATGTGCCAATTAAACGTCCAAGAGTTTTAGACCTAACGCCAGGTATCTTGTTTTGTTTTATTTAGTCTGGTAGACACGTGTCTGTGATGTCTTTACCTGTCTGTTGATGCAGACAGTACGGATGAGAGGGGAAGCATCTGTTTTATCGCCAGCCCTTTTCAGTACACAAAATAACGCATTAATGTAAATTGCTCCGCTGTAAAATATCTCCTTTTGTACTCACCACCAGAACATCCCTAGTTACAACCGGACCTGGCCCATCATAACAATATGTATATGTAGGAGCAAATCTTGAGCGCATCGCACTAATATGTAGATCTAGTTCCCTTAAAATTATACGAAATATATTCGTGGGTAACAAATCAGGTTCGGAAAGATGTCCAGTAATTCAGGAATCTGCCAAAATTCTTCTGCGGTTTATTAATTTAGAAATTATAGCACTCAAACATGTTACAAATTATCTCATGTAACAACAACAATTGGGTTAATGAATCACTACGACTTTGATAGCACTCTATCCTGAATCCGTTCTGGATCTGGGAATGTACAATTTTCCTTGTATTCTTTCCTATACGCTCTGTTTCTCGGCAATTTTATGTCCGAAGCAGAAATTTATGTCCAAAGCAAAAGGGAAGCCTTTCTCCCATTCTTGACAATTTTATATTACGAAGATTGAGAAAAGGCTCCATTTCTCCGAAATCCATGTTCCGTTCTTGTTATTACGAAGATAGTATGATTGTTTTTTATTCCATCATTATAATCCACTAGTAGATAGATCACCATCATCACATTGAAGTACTCCAAGCAGAAACCATTTTATTTTGACAAGACATCAGTCTTGGTCTAAATAACGAACATTGAACATTTTGTCTTCAATCTGTCTTATTTTGTCACTTATTGTCCCGTGTGTCTGTTATAATGAATACGTTTGTAATTTAACGCCTACGCGATGAAACAATTAAAAATAAGTAACAACATCGACCTTTCAGTTCCGCGTATCTTCCCAAATTTGAGATAAATTGTGAAATATTTAATTTTCGATTGAAAATAATAGAAACTAAACGATATAAAGTAGAATGAAACAATATGGTATCAGATTAACCATGTACCAGCTTGGTATTCCATATACTACCTAGGTATTCCATATACTACATAGGTATTCAATTCATCTTCCCATAATTATATATTATCATCATCTTATTATTCTCTTATATTATACATTTTTTATCTTTATTAGTAAATATCACACGTCCTGATGTTTATCGTTTTAAACGCATCGTGTATCTTATTTTATCTTATCTAGTCTTGTCTTATATGAACTTTTCTCGCTTAGAACGTTGCCAGTTAAATTTTATATCCCAACTCATGTTTGTTTATATGTCCAATGGTGGGATAATCGAGGTGTGTAATAAGATCAATTACGATATGCAGCTTGGTGATAACTACGCTGTGTTAGTTTGTGTAAGAAGGTATCCATGTACTCGCGCTGATCTGTGAGGGAATGTATAACAACATTCTGCGAGTCTGTAATATTGATCCAGAATTAGTTGACACTTCCTCGCCTCCTAAAGTTGTTATTAAACAACTGGCCATAAAGTGGTACCCCCAAACAATTATATATACTTCTGTTTTGTATATGTACACAACTGAACTTTTATAACTGAAACAACGAAATCTGAACTCACGATGTCAGGTTATGGATCAAATGTCAAACAAAGGGTCCCATGCTTAGCCTTCTGTGTTGGCTATCAGCCAAAAAATACCATTCTTAATACTTCTGTCAACTATCACGTAACCGGATTTATGGGGTGACAGTTATAAACCAATTGAGCGAAATTCCGGAAAATATAACTCCCCCTCCACATTTTAAATAGGCCTAAAGCTTGAAGGCCATGTTTGTGAACCGATCATTCGAATTTGATGTCCGTGTGTGTGTGTGTGTGATACCCTCTGTTATATATATATATATATATATATATATATATATATATCGTACGTGTCTGCCTGAAACAGGGTTTCGTTTCATTCACAAGATGCCTTCTAATACAAATTGTGTCTAATAGATGGCAGCACCATCGTTTATTTCACAACTGGAACGTTTTCTTGAAGTGTTTGTAATCTATGATAACATATATGTTAACAAATAACAATATAGACCAAAACGAGATGTTTCATTACCGGCTTTTGCATACAATAAAAATTACAGATATTTTGGAAGGAATTGTGAATAAATTTTCGTATTATTAGCTTGTCTTGTTTACAAAATTGATTCTAAAACAGGAACATTGTCCTATTGTCTTCTCTCGTGACATGACATGACAAACCATCTGCTATTTATGTCATTAGATGATCGAAGAGATCATACTAACCTATATCTAACAGAACAGAAAAGTACTGACAGGCAAACAGTTACAAACAAACAACCAATCAAACACGCACACACACGAACACGCGCCGTAGCAATAAAAAGTCCAGCCTATTTTACCATATATGTAATTTTTCCATATAAGGTAAATCCAATCTGGTTATGTCCACAAACCGAGCCCTTCACCTTATTACTAGACAGTAAGCCAATATAGGGCAGAGATTGAACATAATAATAGATGTTCAGTCTCCACCAGCCACCAGCCACACACATAAGTCAACATACCTCCACTAGTCCGCCATTCACACTTCTCGGCGCGAGCACACCCCTCACTTTACCCAATACGCCGCCACCTATATAGAATTACAGACAAAATGTCGGCCATTGATTGTTCTGTCTCATGTTTCGTTTCTAGATTTATCAATAAAAGTTGAGGTAGCAACGTAGTCGGAGAACAGAATGTCGAATATCTGTTGACATTGCCACCGCTCGCTAATATTAACGGGGGGGGGGGATTCAGAGGGGCCGGCGTGGACGGATGGATGGATGGATAGAGGTAGGTGGGTGGGTGGATGGATGGATAGATGGATGGCTGTATGGATGGGTGGATGGATGGACATGCAAATATAAAGTGCCGGTACAGCCAACATCTAGGTATAGGGAGAAGGTTTTACGTGTTACGGACGTCTTACCGGAAAACAAAAAAAAGTTTTTGTCCATCTTGGGATGTTATCTGAGTGATGTATCTCTCTGATTGTCATGTTTTTACCGTTAGGTATCTTCTGGTGATCTAATTCTTTCCCATCCCGGATGATAACGATTTCTGATGCTAAGTTAGTTTTATGTAGGGGGGGGGGGGGGGGGTGGACTGGTCATTTGTCGACTTATGACTTGACTGGATCACGTCAAGCTGAGAAAAATGCATTTAGATATTTCTTATGTAAAATACATGGGCAACAACCCCCCACAGGTGTGCATGTGTATGTGTGTGTGTGTATGTATGTATGTATGTATGTGTGTGTGTGTGTGTGTGTGTGTGTGTGTATGTATGTATGTGTGTATGTATGTGTGTGTATGTATGTGTGTGTGTGTGTGTATGTATGTATGTGTGTGTGTGCGTGCGCGCGCGCGCGTGTGTGTGTGTGTATGTATCTCCATCGTAATATAAACATCGTTTTAGCCTGTCAATAAATCATTTCACCTCCTCTCTTACCCATCTTCAGTACTATTACTAACACACCAGACTGATATTTACATCAGTAATATTTCCCATAATTCTCCGCCATATGACAGCTTCTATTAGTGATTTATTTCACGCCCTCTCGTTGTTTTGTGCAGCAGTCATATGGGATTAAATCGAATAAAGGAACAAAATTTCGACTAACTTTCATTTATTTTTAGCACCAATATCGTCACGAGTAGATTTCTCCACTCGACTCCTAAGCGCATCATCCAACCTCCCCCCCCCCTTCCCCTACCTCGCTGTTATCTTGTTAAGGGAAAAGATTCAACAATGAATTATTTTTCTATTTAATATTGTTGAAGCTCTCTTTTTGGATTACAGATTACTGGATCGTTCTCGGACAGGTCACCGTGTCAAAGGCGGCCCTCTTTCATGTCTAATGTCGCCGTTCAGTCCGCCTTCGTCCGGATGGCGCTCCCCGCTGTCGCCTGATCCCGACTGTCGAATGATAGGAACTCTCCGACTGGATCCGGAGATGTACCCGGGCGCGGAAAATATAAATATCCCGGCGAGTTTCAATTCACTTAACGTCAACACGTCGACGTCTGGATCGAAGGTATGCGCAGCTCGGAGAGGTCTGACGTGTAAAATCTAATTTGTGCGTAGAGTACTTGAGGGAAGGGATTGTGTTTAGATTTTAACACGGAAACAACCATCACACACACACACACACACACACACACACGTCCGGCCTACGCTAATATTGTCAACGGAATAAAAACACAACTCTCAGCCTCCAGCGTAAAGTAAGTGGCTCTGTCGGGAAAAAAATATTTTCCGAAAACATTGGAAATGGGATAGGGTAATGCTGTTGAGGTTTTAATGCCCACTGACTCACTCACTGACTCACTCCGTAACTCGGTCTGCTTCATGCTGGGTCACTTTACATCGCCTTAGTTGAACACGTTTATTCGGTTCATCACTTAGTCCACTAAGATAATTAATTGATCATTTCCCTCATCTACACGTATACTCATTCACTTACTCAATTACTCACTCATTCACCCACATTCACATCCACTCCTTGACTCCTTCACTTACTTTTTCGCTGACTAACACACTTAGTTGTTCATTTAGATAATACTATAATAATAATAGTAATGATAAAATATAATAATAGCTTACATAATCCTCCCTGGTCCCCCTCTCTGTCCCTCCCCCGCTCCCTCCTCCATCAATAACTCACCCACTTACTCACTCACTGATCCACTAATTTCTCCAATAATTAACACACCCACGACACCCAACAGAAATTAAATGACAACACCCAACCCAATATATATTTGTATTATTGTGACACCACATACTGGACCATAACCATGGCCACTGACCACACACACGTACACGCACACACACGCACACACGCACAGACGCACACACTGACCGCATTTATCATCCCTATAACATCCCAATATATAATAGCCGGGATCTAAACATTGTCAACATTATGATCTACGGTCAAGAATCCTAAATACTATCTTCATCAATATGTTGATGTTGATGACAAATTTATCGTCTTTCGTCTCCGTTTATACACGTCTAGATAGAGCGACCATTAGTTACGATATCAACATATAACGGTCACCATCGTCTCAATTCACGACTCGGTTTAATCTTGATGTTCCGGCGCCTTACCGACTGAAAAGAATAACAACTCATCTCATCAATGCTCCCCCCCCCGGATATCTTCTCATCTCCACCCCCTTCTTTGTACCTCCCGTTCTCGGCTCAGAGCAGCCTACTGGCGATCGGGCAAAGATTTACATCTTAATTGAAATCTTTGGCGCTGCCAGAATCTTCGATAATGGAAAATGTTTGGCGTACCATAGGTGAGTAGAATTGTTGTGTCTTAGCCAAAATGGCGGCAGATTGGTGACTGAAGGATGGGAAAACCCCACGACTTTACGATAGATAACAAAAGGAGACAAGATAGTAGATAGTGAGAGAAGAGATATGGACCGCAACATGTTATCGGAGTCCTCTTTTGGTCCTGATTATCGCGTGGATGGACTAACAATTCGGGATACAAGCAAGGTTCTAATAAGGACTGACAAGGGATTGACTGAGATTTTCGTCTTTCCAAAATCTCCCGTCCGATCCCCAATCCGCTAACTCAGCTCAGATTGTAAACAGCCATTGTTGGAGAAAATCAAAGGACAACGAGTCGTTCAGGATCGACTCCGGAACTTCGCCAGAATGTCTCCCGTTTATGATGGAATGGTTATGGACGAGGCGGACGGTGGCTTTCGGATGTTATCTGGAGCCTGCGTCGTTCGACACCTCCGATAGTTGGCGTAAGCGACACGTGACATTCGGCGGCTCTGTTAACGAACGGATCTCGGAAATGAAGAATTCCGCCTATTGACAGAAGAACGCCGACTAATTGAGAGTCTGTGTCGTGTTCCGTGACACAGATCCACATCTGGAGCAGCCATTCTTAGCCGACCGTCGGCAACCGGAAGCACGCTAGCGATGTAGGTCTGGCCGTCATGTCCCGGATGTAGGGGGGCCTTCTCTGTAACGGAGTATGGTTTTGTTGGAAGGAGGAGGCTGAGTTTACGGGGTCCGTCGGGTGACATGGTGACGGATAAGATGGCTGTAGAGTGGGGAAGGATGCTGGGGGAAAAACCTTGTTCGGGATCCGGAGGAATCCGGTTGGAACAAGCGCCGAAATCCGTCACTGAGAGCAATGATGTTTACACTGTTTGTCGTGAGCGTCAGACTTTGGTTTTGTTGTGTCGAAATAGAACACCGCGAGAACAGGGATGAATATTGACCCACACGCACACATAGACGTAGACAAACAGAAACAAACAGATAGGCAGGCAGCCAGAGAGACAGACAGGCAGACAGACACAAACACACACACATAGAGACACACACGGTATCATTTACACCCTTTTAGCGTATTGTTCTACACAATCACGCACCATTTAACTAAAACCGACATTATAAAGGACGAAGTGAAGGGGAAGACGACAGTCTGATGTTAAAAGGAAGTTAGTTGTTGTCGGTGATAACAAGGACCGAATGGGGCACACACACAGATACACACACACACACACACACACACACACACACACACACACACAGACACACGCACAGCATCCCGATACCCTCTTCACAAAAACCCCAACAGACATAACCCCAACAATATCCGAACGACATCCTCTTCCAAAATATCCCCAACGACACCATTCGACCCCCCCCACGTCCCCCCGAAATACCCGAACATCGCCAATCCTTCGCAAAACAAGCAAACTCCCTCCCCTCATACCTCAACTTGCAAAACCTGAAACTACTCCATGGACATGTAATGTAGCGCCTCTTCTTAAATTCCTTTTCCTCATGTACCCTTTACAAACCTATCTAGAAGCTGTTTCCGTGCTAATAATCATACTTTCGGCGTCACCAGACACCCTATCTTAGACAATAGATGTCACGGATACCATCTTCACGCCAAACTGCTGCGGAATAAATGGCGAAAATACAAATCGTGGCATCAGGATCATAGCTGAGGTGTTATGATGTGTACCGGCTATGGTCGTAACCTGCTCTTGGCTTGTCTAAGTTTTTAGCACCTCAATCTCCTTGTGTCAGAGAATATTTAGGACGGGGGGGAGGGGGGGGGGACGTAGTGTCTAAGTGTTCCTTCCTTTTTTATCCCACTGACTTCAACACGTAATCTCTTCAGGAGCACCCAGAAAGCTATTTCTGCGTCACTAGCCGGATTCTGGGAATTGTTTCCAATGCGCATCCGGCGTGAATCGTTTCCGCCAGAGTAAGCGCTTCCCGTTGTTTAGTCGGCGTCGACTAATTTCGTATTTAGTTCTTTCTCTCTCTCTCTCTCTCTCTCTCTCTGTTTGTGTATGCATTTTTTCACCGATTTGTCTTTTTTGTGTCGTGTTTTATTTTTGGCATTTAATGTACAGTGTGAGATCGATTGCGCTTTAGCCCAGTGGGTGTTCCCCTCGGGGGGAGAGAGAGGACGGAATCGCTCGACGAAGCGTAAATGACGCATATTCTTTTCAGGATCGATGTCCATACGAGACACAAAAACAAGTTCAAACTTGCTAACGTCGTCAGAAGCTTACTGAAAACAAAAACAAAAAAAGTTACTTTCCTTTCAGGGTTGGCCTTAGAGATAACTTTTAAAAAACCCGCCAAACCTTCAATCTAACTGTCACTGAGTTATTTGTTATGTTTTGTCGGTGTTAGTCATGTGACAGTTCTCTAATTACATTTTAGTTTCCAACAGTTATAAGTTTATAACAGGAGTTTATTGTTGAGAATTACATACGATAAGATGTCACAATGTCACTTTTCCATTAATAAATGTCCTTAACCCGATACATAAATAGTGATTTTAAAATTCGAATGAACCAATCCCCCTGCATACCTGTTTGTTCTGCATTCTATTATGTAGTCGGCCTCCTGTATTTTTGCTAAGTTCAATTATCTTATTACACAGTTTTATTATAGAGAATCTATTGCTTCTTGTAGGTTACGACCTTGTCCGATCTGAAACAAACTTTATTTACATTAATCCTCACAGTGACACACACACACACACACACACACATATATATATATATATATATATATATATTTATTTATTTTATTTATTTATTTTATTTATTTATTTATGAACCTTTCCTACTCGAAAGCAAAACAAAACAAGCGTTTTACAGTGTTCCATGGCAGTGTGCCTAATGAAGTATGCGAAAAATCGAACAACTATAGAAAGCTCTTTTAATGCATCATGTTTTGAGTGTTCCAGTGAGGTGTAGATTCTTGGAGTGTGTTGAAAGATTCTGGGTAAAGACTTAATCAACTGCAACATGATGAATACCAATATATATATATATATATATATATATATATATATATATATATATATATATATATATATATATATATATATATATAAGAGAGAGAGAGAGAGAGCTAATGATCTATATGCCAGACAGTTTCCTACTTTCTAGAAATGTTTCACCTGAACGCCGAAATCGAGACGACCAAATTAAGCTCATTTTAAAGCTGGAGGCTCGCGTTTCACCGACGATGCGTACGTTTTACAGCAAGAAGAGGTTGTGGAGATAATCTCCTTCACATGACCTCTGGTTAATGAAGAAATGACCGAGAAGGCTCACCGATAGACTGTAAGCGAAGTCGAGCGTTTCCCAGAAGCAGAAAAACTGACATCAATTGCAGAATATTTATACAACAAGTCTATACGAGCCTTTCTACTCCGAGAAAGAAGCCGGCACATTTTTTCGCCATCTTGATCTCGCCTCGTGAACCGAGTCAAAGCGAGCCACGTCCGTTGTTTGTTTGGTTTGGCTTCGGATCGTTCTTCGGTTGTATGAAGAAAAAGTTCATCTTATTGGCAACACAATGTCTGCTTATTACGGGGCGCATTGTGAACACCAGGCTGGAAGATCGGGGGAGGGGGGGGGGGGTAGTTGGAGGGGGCGCGGGGGGGAATGATTGTATCGGCTGTAAAACTCGTTATTGACCTAATGCGGTAGATGGCGAGAAGCGGAGTCATGCCTCAAATGTTAGAGACGAGTTGTTAATAAAACGAGCTTTCCAAACAAAATACGCCCCTCTAGCGGCAATCTCGACAAAAAAATGGTCCGAATTGCTCGAATACCCTCACCGTTCATTCAGTGCCCGAAAGAGAAAGAGAGAGAGGGGGGGGGGAGGCGGAGAGAGAGGGTTACCAGCTAAGTTGATATCGCATAACAAATGACATACACATAGCTAGGCGTATTTTAAGTATATTATGAAGTTCTCGCCACTTTCACTCCGTACATTGAGTGTGATGTATTCGTTCTACACATACACCAACCAACATGACACGAAGCCCGGGCAGATTTAATTAAGACATCGCGGTGTATGTATGTGTGTCATTGTATGCAAAACAATCAATTCTGTACATACGGTAGGGTCGATAGGAATGGAGGTCTATGTTCTGTGAGTTCGCTGATCGGTTATTGTTTAATATGGGAATGTTGTCAAGATGACGTCACAGGCAAAACATTAAAAGAGCATACTCATTAATCAGTATCACCGGTTTAAGTAAATTCTTGTCATTGCTGTTGCTGCTGCTGTTGTCGTTGCTGTGGCTGGTGGTGATCTTGGTGCGTTTGATTGTTGGTTTTGACGTCATTGTTGCTGTTGTTGTTATTGTCGTTTAAATGAGATGCAGCCCATGTCATAATGGTTTATGTACGCATCATAACGGTATACTGGAGTCGGAAAAACTTGACAGCAACCGAAAGACGGTTGTCTATCTATTATGATGAGCCACACGTAGAGAATCGAAGGTAAGTTAATCACACACACACACACATACACACACACAAACTCTCTCCCCAAAGAGCCCAAGGCTGAGGTATTATGATCAATATCAATGATAAGAATCATAAGAAATTATTAGCAATCATAATTTTATATTGTCCTCCCTTTTTTCGTTGCCATAAGCCAATTGTCAGACTTAGATGCCTCCAAGCCGGTGATAAATTCCAGGAAGAATAACAATGATACAGATGGCAGGGCCAAAAAATGTAAGTGTTAACATGCTTTATTTTGATCCGTTATGGTTAAACAGTCACCATCAGCGGTGCACAGAGCTTCTCCATCACGGATGAAGAAATCGCGGGAATCTCTCTTGATTGGCTGAAAACATAGCGTAATTTCAGCCAATCAGAGATGATTAAAATACCAAAAAAGGCGAACTTAAGGCTCGGAGAGTTGTCCTTGACCGGATCCAGGAGACGAGGGCACTTGTC
Organism: Paralvinella palmiformis; assembly: GCA_025642065.1. Taxonomy (NCBI): domain Eukaryota; kingdom Metazoa; phylum Annelida; class Polychaeta; order Terebellida; family Alvinellidae; genus Paralvinella; species Paralvinella palmiformis. The sequence goes on from JAODUP010000015.1 coordinate 1,003,162, forward strand.
GCATGCGTTTCATCTCGCCACAGCCTTTCATCTGTTTCATTAATCATGTTCTATGGTACTCGGTTGATGGAGAATTACCTGATGTTTGAAGAATAAAAATCTTTTAATCATACCTGGCTGGTTTTTGATGGCCGATACAGAGCTGCGGGCCGCCGGATGTATAGTTGCGTGTCTTTCCCCGCACGCGTGTGTGTGTCTTATTTAGAAGAGGTATCGGTACGAAATTATACAGAACACAAACCAGCTTTGACTGTTGTTAAATGCCTTAAATACGTGTATATTAGTATTGGTTTATGCCGTTCGCGCTAATTATCATCGACGATCCCGTCTCAACATGTAAATAAACATAAAAAACGGCGAAGCGCCAAAAAAAACTCGCTAATAAATATGCAAATCGACGACTGGTTTCCGTTAGCGTCGGCTCACATGAAAAGGGAATTTGTCTAAATCACACCAGATCACCAAATTCCGCTGAAGTCATACCACTAATAAAAAGAAGAAAAAAAGAAAAAATCAAATAGAATTAGCTGCCATTCGATATGCCGGGTATGTATCAACGACAGATCATTCTCTACTCGGCTCTTCTATTTTGGCGCGTTATTTACACGCTTTTTCTACGTCATTTGTTTTTTTGCGCGGACCGGTCTGTGATTATGGCCGTGACTGACGTAGGCATTTCGACTATCCCTCAACTACCCCGGGGGTATGTAGCGGGAACTTACGCCTGTTTGGCACTGTATCACTTACGGGTATACGCATACATTCGCCATTTGTTGGATAGTTATTGGCAGCTCAGTGGACTGAGAAGGGTCAGGACATCCCGAAGAATTTCGCCGAGATTCTGCTGGGCATGAAACCGGTAACACGTCTTCTTCCCCCCCCCCCCCCATTAGGGTCTGATACTCTGTCAGCTAAGCTCCGAATTTATTAGCACGCAGTGGAATGTATTACCCAAAGATAACATGTAACACACAAACACACACACTCTCTCTCACACGCACACACACACATTAGTATGTACCCCGTATGTAACTGGCTTATAGCCAGTCCTATTGACAATCCGCGGCACGTATCGTCTTATGGAATACTTCGGGCGGAGTGTATCTTTAATGTTATTTGTTTGTTTGTTGCTAAGAGCGCGTTAAATCCGGTTAGCAATCAGTGCTAAGACCGGATGTGGCGAGCACGTGACCGATCCACGACCGGAGTACGCACACTCGGTTAGCGTAGTTAAATGTCATTGGCTGACAAATTGCCTACGTCCGCCGAGCGTGACGTACTGTATATCAATCATACTTACCACAATGTACGAGCGCTGTGTGAGCTCGATCTACAGTACCGCACTCCTAAATACCACAAACGTTAGGTGGGATGCTACGGTGTTTTTCTTCTTCTGTCTTGTTCTTCTTTCTTTCCTTCCTTTGCCGGTTGGATCTATTTTACGTTAGCTAGTCTGCGGTTGGCTGTAGGCCTTCTGGTGTCTAGTATCACTGATTACCCAATAACTCAACCGAGAGGTCCTTGTTTTTATCGGTCTTCCTTTACGCTGTGCCGTCCGTATCGCGGAACACGAATGCTCCTCCTCCTCGCGAGATATTGAACTCTCCGGATACTTCTCGGATGTGGGAATGGCGGATTTCGGGTATTTGCTGGCCGACTGTTGTGGTGGTAAATCGTGCTGCCGACGTACTGGTGGGACATTGAAGGGCGTTTTGTTGTGGTTTGTAGAGAGAGGGAGGATGTGAAGGAGTTGGATTATGTTTATGTCGACGATTTGTTAACTGAACGAGACGAAAACATTGGGACGAGAGCTAGCCAGAGAGTAAAAATCTCTTTGTTGTTGTTGTTGTTGTCATTGTGTTTTTGTTATTGTTGTTGTAGTTATTGTTGGCAAAACGCGCGTAATCAGCGTGTGAATGAGTGAGGGAGTGAGTGAGTGAGTCAGTCAGTCAGTCAGTCAGTCAGTCAGACCGACAGACAGAGAGTCATAGACATAGATATAGACACGTATAAACAAATGAACATATAGGTAAGTTATAGACGTAGACTCATACAACATATACATTTACTTACTATCTACCGTTTATCTACCGTATATTAAACATGTTCACATCTGATGGGTCCCTCACTGAACGCAGATAACGTAAAACGTGATACAAACACCGTACAGATGTGATGGAAATAGGTTACAAACACGATACAAACACCGTACATATGTGAAGAAAATAGGTTACAAACACGATACAAACACCGTACAGATGTGATGGAAATAGGTTACAAACACGATACAAACACCGTACAGATGTGATGGAAATAGGTTACAAACATGATGCAAACGCCGTACAGATGTGATGGAAATAGGTTACAAACACGATACAAGCACCGTACAGATGTGATGGAAATAAGTTACAAACACCATACAGGTGTGATGGAAATAGGTTACAAACACGATACAAATAGATTATAAACATGATCGAAGCAGGGTACAAGCATGATACAAATAGGTTGCAAATATATACACACATGATACAAACACAAAAGAGCTGAAGTGAATACAAACGGTACACAAACAACATAGAAATAAGACTCAACCACAGCATTACTACCACCAACAATAACAACAAGAAAACAACTTAAAATCTATCAACAGAATATTAATCGGCATTTCCTAGGTCTATCTTCCTATTTCATTCTTCGATATTATGTTTGTATTAATTACAATGAAAACCAATAGAAGTATGGACGCCCATATCTTTCTATATTTTCCTGTATATATATTTGTCAGTCAGTCAGTCTGTCTGTTTATATATTCATACTGTAGGCCTTAAAATATCCTATAATGTATTTTTGAATATTTCTATTGCCGAATATCGATTTCTTTTAGACCCACAGCTGATAGATAACCCATTAAAAATACCGATATTTTCTGCATAAATATCAATATGTGGACTATATCAGCTAGTACATATCAGAGGATAGAAACATCACTGTATAGCTAGATGTGTGTGTGTGTGTGTGTGTGTGTGTGTGTGTGTGTGTTAGATAGACAGATAGATAAACAGATAGATAGATAGTCAGACAGATAAATTTACAGGTAGACAGACGGACACGCACGCCCTCACACACACGCGTTCTCTCTAACTCACACAAACACACACATACACACACTAATTATAGCGTCTGACAAAAAACACAAGTCGTCAATATTTATAAATGTTATCTTTTCTAACACACAATAAACAAACAAATGACAGCTCTCACTGTACACAACCCTCAATTGTTAACGCTACATTACACGCTACCACTGTACCAGTAAAACCACTGTATCATAACACCAATGTACCTACCAGTCAGTGTACCAGTCAGTGTATCACTATCATTTAGACATTGGCTGCCTGAGACGATAGGACAGCCGGGCCGTATCTCATAGTTGTCAGGATGTCAGCATTCGGGAGTTATATCGTTGTCAGAAAGTGATCCTGACATCTCGAGACGTTTTCGTTGACGGAGAGCGTCTACAAGATGTTGACTTGTTTGTTGACTTCGATCCCGTTCGCTAAGCCGTGTCTACTGAGTTAGGTCGACCTCTGAACCCTAGCATCAACAATCCTTGTCCGGATGAGCGCCTTAATACGCTCAGAACGACGCTAATCCCGCTTAGAGCCCAACTCTGACGTCATAGCTCTTCCGGATCGCCGTCAGGCGTTATGACGTGCGTGACGTAATGGATGAAATAACGATACCGTTCATCAACGTTAGCGGCAATAATATCCTGGATCAATAGAATCCTGTGGTGTCCGTCCGGTAGATCATGGTAAAAGTGTGTCGGAAGTGGGGTAGCAGTGGGGCAAAGGTGGGAACAGCCTTTGGGGGTAGGAGTGGGTATGAGAAGTGCGAAGTGGGATAAAACTGGGAGGATATATAGATATATATAGGGATACAAAGGGACCGAAGCAAGGCAGAAATGGGAGCAGAGTCAAGGGTTAAAGTAGAGACCATAGAATTGGGAGGAAACAATCTCGGCAGAGCACTGACTCGGAAATCCTAGATCCAGAACTATCTCGGCAATCATTTTGATAAGGACGATAACGATTCTCTGCCACATATCCGCTTCTGTAACATTTGTAACGTTATCTAACCACAGATGACATCTATAAGCCTATCTACCACTAACAGTATATGTAGCTGATACCAATCTGTTCATCTGTTTCTACCGTATCCATCGAAGCTTAGCCATATGTAAGACATCTATGATCCGTGCTATCTCTAAGTGACATATACAAGCATATATATATATATATATATATATATATATAATTTATATGAGTATGTACACGATATGTGCAGGTTGTTCTACTTTAAAATCTGAGTGTAAAAATTATATATATATATATATATATATATATATATATCTGACATACGAAATCTTTCCAATCCCTATATGACATATAGATGTTGCTTTTATAGAAGTGACATATATAGCTTGCCTATATGCCCTATATGTAGAGTATCCTTCGTTGTGTTTTGCCGATAACTGTGATCTCTACAGGCCTAAGCTAGGACAGATAGGAGAAGATTTGTTTGTTTTGTGCTTTTTTCTTAGACAACTGGTTGGTTAGATTGGTGTACAGAGGGCAGCACCGTCTGCATTACGAACGCTAGCCGGAGGTACGTCATGTCGGATGGACGTTTGTCAGAGAGAGTGAGACGACACAAAGTAACAACATCCTGACAGAAGCCACCATCCGCTCACTCGGTCACCGCTGAGCCATGCCAACCTACACCCACTTCCCCCCGCGCGCCACATCCATAGACTTCTACACAACACAGTCGTGGAGATAAAACAGATTATTAACGAGGGCGAGATCTCTCCGTACCGATCCCGAAGGCCACCAAGAAGCACGCCGCTGTTCGGGATCGTAGATCGGGATTTGCTTTGCGAATGGCGCAGCGCACGGTCAACGAGAAATATAATTATGATTTTTATTAAGTGACTTATTCGAAAATCTGTTTATTATAAGAAAATCTATTTATTACAAACTGCCAAAGGTCAGCGTCGACGCTCCGTGTGGCCCGTTTTCACCTTGAAGTGATTCTTTCTCCGGCAAACAAAGCAGACGATAACAACATTCCGGAATTGCTCGAAATTCCACTTAACCCCCCCTCCCCGTTCTCACCGGTGCGAGAAGTCATCATTCTGAACAAATCTGGTCTCTGCCGAAAAAACAAACACGGATCAACTCCTGGACAACCATCTATCTTAGGGTAACCACTCTTCAAACGTACTGTTATTTCAGCGCTCGGTAACCTTGCCGTAATACGGATCTTTTGTTGGGATAGATCCGTGATCCGGATAGCATAAAAATAGGCGGTTATTCGTTCTGGAAAACTGCCTATCCTGGATCACACATCCGTCTTGTGGCATCCACTAGATTTAGAATCGAACGAGGAGGAGGAGGTCGGGCGTACTAATGTAAAGGAAACAGACGATGTAACAAAAGTTCCCTCCGTCAAGGCTAGGTTGTTCTTCGGGATCTGGAAGAACGCAAAAAAATGGAGATCATATACGGTTCCACTTAATCGTACCAAAAAATAAGATGGTTTTAAGCGTCGTCACATAAGGATCGTTTAGTGTTCCCGATAGTCCGACGTGCTGCCTCCGAACCAATAATCACAGTAAATTTGCGTTTGGGAGATAACACACGGACGACTGGGCTAATCAATCTGTCCAAGTTAATTCAATAACAGATCCAAGAAGTCTCGACGGAAGTCCGACATATTCTCGTTCAATACCGATGTGTTATGAAGCGGAACAATCCCCTAATAAGACAATATTAAATGTGACAAAAATAATCTAAGACAATTATCTGTCTGTCAGTCCACTGTTTCGTTTACCTTAAACATTACTTCACAGAGGTGAATTGATTTGTAATGATTTAAGGCCATTTGTCCTACAAATACTTGTTTGTTTGGCTGGCTGGCTGGCTGGCTGGCTGGCCGGCTGGCTGGCTGGCTGGCCGGCTGGCTGGAGATCATTCCTATTCTATATATAGGCATCAATAATTATGCAGGGTCATATTCGAGAGAATTATCAACTACCAAAGACTATTTATTTCCCGCTTTAGCATCCTGGTCCCGAAGACAATGGATTATCACTTGAATGGTAAGAGATTGCTCCGCTTTCTAAAAGCGAGTAGATCCCTTCCTAAATTTCGGTTCACGTGTTCCGAGTAGGAAGTGGATACGGTACGCCAAAGAAGAACGAGCGCGGAGGACGAACGCTGATGAATGTCGTCGTGATTAACCCCCGTCTGATGCTCCGTAAACCCGATGACGTCACTTCCGGTAGAGATGACGCCGACGTACGAAAGCACCCGGACGTCGATCGGTAGGGAAGGGGCAAAGGAGCAAACGAAATGGGACGATGATCGAATATGGAGTCGGGAAAACGAACGGGTCGGGGGTAAGTGGGTGACTGGAAAATTATGATAGCACCTAAAGATGGGGGCTACCGTGTCCGGGAGGAGGGTAGGTTGGTCGAGGGGGGGGGTAGGTTTACGGGAAATATACTGAGCCGAAACGAGCCGCCGTGGGTCTATTTTTACACGGAATGAAAGACCGGATCTCGGCAAATTCCGCTCCAATATGAAGGGACAATCTCAATGTGATACTAATTTCTACGAAAACCAAAATACGCTGATCATCGCTTACAGCATTCTTTCGTCGTTAATTCCTCCTCCCCCCACGAATTATTCTAATAACAGTGATTTGTATTGGTATTATTGGTCACTCTAATTATTATACCTTATAAGTCTGTTTTCGGGTGGAAACGTCGTAATACGTTTCTGTTTACAAGGATCATTTTGAGTCGGCCACCATGTGGCTAATTAATTATACAACATAATATGTACGCATGCTCAGTGTTGGCACACAGAGAGTAGTGACATTACACACACAACGCAGTAAAACCTCACCAAAAAGGCACATTGTCGGCTGAACTTGCAAAGTGAAAACGGATAGGAATGAATGTTGAAGGGTAATAAGAGAAATGGTTCTGGAAGGATGCTTTATATGGCACCCGATTACTATCCGGGATCTGAATTTCTGCGTACGTGTAAATAAAATATGCAACGTACTGTAAATTAGCCCTTATTTAAATCGGTTTTGATAAACTAAATATATAAATTGACTAGAATTAATGTTATCCACAGTTTAAATAAGGAATTATATATTTTTGAGTAGAACGAACGTAAATTGACAAATAATCGTTTTAAACATCGCCATTCGTCTGACGTTCAGCGAGTACATTCGATGTCGGCTCGGTTATTTCCGGTACTAAATAAGTCTACGTCATGGGATGAACATCTGCCATCCGGTGACATCTGTCTATCTACGAAGTGAGAAATGGCTCGAACTGGTTGTAAATAGCAGCAACGACGTTAGGGGGTAAGTTCGCCCCACAATGTTACCACGGACGTTCTAAGTGTATTACACTCTCTCGTCCCGAACGTGGAGGACGATTTCCGCTGGAAGCCGAACTGTCCTGGCACATGGAGATCACATTCGGCGATAAGCGATTTTATTACCTTTAGGTTTGTTGTCAAGTCCACCAGACAGGAGTGGGGTAGTTCCATCTTCCCGGATGGCCAATCTCCGGCGCACCCCTCATCTCTCGCCTCCACCCCCTCCCCCGTCTGTGCGGTTCTTTGCCGGAGTTTATTAAGTCACTTAGCGTCCGACTGACACAGCCTATTACTGATGTGTTAGTCTACATCAACCAGAACGGAATTCGATTGCTATCTTATCATTTAATGTCATAATCCGCGGTGCCCGAAAAAGAACACGATGCCGGCATGTCTTTTGGTCAACAATCGATTCGGTCTATGGGACTGGGGTGGCTGGGGGGGGGGATGGAGCTGAGGATTGGATAGGACGGGAATCAAACCCCAATGTTAGGTCAACAAGAGCTATTACAGACCGAGACCTGAATCTTGACTCCTGGTGTTCTTATTTGTTATTGCCATGGATTGTTATTGTTGTCGGTGTCGTTGTTATTGGTAATATTGTTGTTGTTGTTGTTTTTGTTGTTGTTGTTGGTAAAAGTATAAACGACTTAATCATTTTCCTCACCAATCGTGAACAATATGATTCGTTAATTATCCAGCTAAAGATAGTTCACATACACACACACACACACACACACACACACACACACACACACACAAGAGAGAGAGAGAGAGAGAGAGATAGAGAGAGAGAGAGAAACACACACACACACACACACACACACACATATACAAACACACAAACAAACAAACATGCACAGTAGAAAGTAGAAGCATTTTGATAATAAAACTGGATTGGTACCTCAGGTGACGCCATTCTATAAAATCCTACAATATTGACTCTTCTCTTGTTATCATCCTGTCATCTCTGACACTGGAGATGCGTGAAATTAATCCAGAGTTTTACTCGTCTCGCCAGCAGCCAATTAAAAATAACTTTATTACTTTTATTATTGGGTCGAGATTTCGAGAGCTGTTGGTCCCGATGTCCCGATAACGTGTCCGTCACGTCACTGTTCCGAGTGTATAAACACTGTCGAAATTACTAATAAAGGTCATAAGGTCACTGGCGCGGCGCTGTCAAGGTGTCTGCTGACTCACAAACACCAATAAGGAGTGTGATATCCCTTCGTCCAAACGACTACAAAACCTCAACAATCAGACAGACAAGATACAAGATGACCGTTTAGTTCCGGTCAGTGGGAACGCCGAAGAGATTACTAAAACCGGACACGTTATGTCCTGAACTATAAAATAGTGACGGGCTCGGATAGGAATGATTATGGGATGGCGAGGGAGCAGCGGATAGTTATGGGGATCTAAAAGACTAGACTACAATGTCTGTGCGTGTGTGGTTAATAGTATGGGATAAAGCGATGGCCCAGAGAATCACGAATCGGGAATACAAACTTCTAGGTCATTCATCAATGGACCAACTTTACGTAAAGATTCTGAACGTTTAAACCAGTCCTCTGTTTTCTAGAATTTAAATAAAAGAATTGTATGCCAAATATGCTTTGTTAACAACTATTTAATGTATGCGTTAACGATTTCACTGCCATGGAAACAAATCAACAATGAACGTTAGTAGTCCCTGCCTCGGAATATTAATGGTAAATGACCATTTTCAACCCGAAATCTATCATCCGAACAACAACAACCCCCCCCCCTCCAACCCTCAGTACTGTTCACTGTGAGACAGAGCATCTCAGTTTTAAAGAAGACGTTAGATAATTTAGAGCTGGCTATTTTTTCGATAGTCTTCCCTATCTTCGCCCAACCGTCAAGTACATTAAAATCATGGTGAGAAGAACGCCCTATCAACGAGAAATCTCGGAAACATAAATCATCTCGTGAAGCGAGTACTAATCCACCAATCAGTCGTCTGCAGTTCCATCTAGCGACGTTTACGACTCCTAATTACTATGACGTAAGCAATGATTGATTACCTATGTCATTGAGGCGGGTTCGGCCATAAAAAAATTGTATCTATCAAACAACGAACCGATTGAAGATAGTGATCCAAGTGACCCAATTGTTTACCTTTGGTTGTTGGGGAGGCGTCGGGTCGTCACATCCAACACACCGATAAAATGGGCAGAAATACATCTGGCGCCATGTCACTTTGGTTTTCAAATGTTGGCGTTTTGGCTTTTGAGGGATGAAGGAAAGCATTTTTCGGTAAAATAACGTAAAAGGAATATGATTATTGTTAACCATCTATTGTATTCCGATCAGTGAAGTCGCTCAAGAGGATGACACATTCCAAGTTGGATGTCAACTTGCTGTAACTCGCTAAGTCCCGCAGAGGATTACATTATCCATAACAATGGTTCTCTAACGTTAATGGCCTACGATTCCTTTATATTAGGAATTCACCACACGAATACCCTCATCGCCACCCATATATATATATATATATATATATATATATAAAACAGTTCCACATATTGCCACGCTGTAAAATGTAATGTAAAAGGAAGACAGCTCAGAGTACACAGATCCTTTTATTTCCATGATTAAATATCATGATTCGTTTTCATTTGCTAAGTGTATATAATATTGTTAATATACAAATATATTTACTTTAATAAGAAATTGAAAATAATGAACGGGTACCGTGTTTGTGGGAAAGTGTCAAAACACTGTGTGTCTTTTGTTGATGATGAGGACGATAATAATAATAATAATAATAATAATAATAATAATAATATGTCTTTTAACGGTTTTCGATCGTCGCTACCTACCGCCATTATTTTAATCTTAGCCGGTGCTCCTCCTATCCGACCTTGTTAATCAATTATGTTTAATTGACTATCATACACTCATCGTGTTAAATATGGCCGTCAAAGATTGTTTTCGTGACGACATGCTCTATCGGCGCTGCTATCTTTTTGCGAGCTCTTCGTAATGCAGGTGTTGATGTGGCGTTTCCGGTTAGGCTCCGGGCGCATTCGTCATCGAAAGTTTTCGCCACCGGGCCAATTCGTCAGGGAACACCAAACTCCCATCGCCAACACTGATGGTTGTGTATAGTCGACACACACAATCCCTGTAACGTACTTCGCGCTGAAACAATTTGATCTTATTGGCGTCGTACTGGCATTCGACGATCGACATTTGACATACGCTGACAGTTGTTAGTAATCGATATGACTTACTTCGTATTGAATATAATTTTGTTGACCTCTAACAAGCGATTTTCTGTGAAATGATTGTATCGTTAATGGAGTTATTGTTAATTACCGACGATAAACATCGTCGATCTAAAAATTACAATTAATAAAACATCTTAATTAACAGGAATCATTTAAAAACACTGTACAACGAAATTACTTTTAGGTTATCCAGTTTACAGCTAGATATTAATAGATAGGTAGATAGTTAGAGAGAGAGAGAGAGAGAGAGAGAGAGAGATATATCTAATCGAGTGAAGAGCATTCAACCGACTGCGCTATTGCTCTGTAAATTATTCTCGAAGATCTACAGAGGTTGTAATCCGAATTGTCGCTAATTATCGTCTGATTTACCGCGATATAAAAAGTGATTTACATCCTATAACAACCACTTATCCCTTGCTCTATGACGAGCATGCGCAGAATGATCACATTATTCTCTGACGACACCTAGCGTCCACGCCCCTTTGATGTTTTCATGCGCCGAGAGCCGATGACCAAAGAAGCTTCCAGAACCATTTCTCTTATTACCCTTAACCACGGTCTATTTGTTATTCCGGATTTTTCTGGAACCGATTATCGATATCTAGTCCAGGAGAGTAGTGAGCGATCCGGAGGCGATTCGGTGAAGCTCGTAATAAACATTTACTAGGAACTAATCCATTCTTTGTCGATTTCGGGGATGTTTCTTCTTCTTCCCCATCCGGATTGCTCCCCATGTCCTCCATAGATTACGATGGTATATGGATACCAGGAAGTGGAGACTGATACTGGTGAGAAGGTTGTCCAGTTTTGGTTTATTGCCGAATGTTGACCTTTTTACGTTGTGTATTTGTGTGTGTGTGTGTGTGTGTGTGTGTCTGTGGTATGTACTCACCGGACGAACACGGTCATGATAACGTGGCCGTTATATCAGTACGTCGGACTTGAGATATGTTCTTCTCACTATCCGAGAGAAGATGGTTCATTCAGATCTCGGCGATGAGAGGCAATAATATAGGTGGCTGGAGATGTAAAAGATTTATGTTGATAGTGATGATACCGTATATATTACTGGTATCAATCCCCCCTTGTGTGTGTGTATATATATGTGTATGTGTGTGTGTGTGTGTGTGTGTGTGCGTGTGTGCCGACGACATCACGAAATCTTTATAGCCTAATCCATAATTCCACCCACCACAAACCATGAGAGCTCTCCCCTGATGAATACAGTTCTGTTGTCGTTTAGGCTAACCACACTCATTTGTAAGCCAGTTTCACGCCTGACCTCACGCCATATGACAACGGAGAAGACTTAATGACGTCACAACCGGCCACCAAAAACAATCAATAGACGATATACAGCGGGACTCGTAATAGAGTTCTGTCTAATTATTCGTCGATTAGTGGGAATGTCAATATTTGTTCGGGATCCATGATGTAAGAGGGATTATTTCGATAGGGGTGGATCCCGGCTAAAAGTGGATGTTTAGTAGGTGTCCGGGATGGCTTTAATTAGACTGCCATTTGACGCAATCGATGCTTTTTAGAAGCTTCTTATCATCAACAGAAACTGAACACTATGCCATTTCATCGACAGGTGGCGCAATGGTAGATCGCGGGCTGTTATCTTGGTGTGTCGGGTCTGTTGGCGTTCACACGATCTAGAAGACTGGCCGCTTGATTCTAATCTAGGGACTTTGATGGAGATGGTCCAAATGTTGATTGAAGTCTATCGTTCACCTTCAGCAAGTACGGTAGGCTACTCTCATCCGGGAGTCACTATCTTTAGCTATGAGAGACTCCCTCGACTATCCAGACAACACGGAGCAAGGGAGTGGTCGATCCAGACTCTAACCTGCCAATAACCTAGCTGATATTTACAGAAGATCATTCATTAAAAGAGAGAGTCAGGAATGTCATGACCATATTGTCATCACCAGACCGTTAACACTGTAGTGACGTCAGACAGGCGTCATATTATAGCATTATAATACTAGTTAGTCACACCCAAAATCAAAGGTAATGAAGCGAAATCAAGAGGAAACACCCTTCAGATATCCCCACACCGAGATTCGAACTCAGGTGGTAGTGATCTGTGATACAACGCACTACCAGTTAGACCACGGAGGCGGATAAACCCTAGATAAGCCGCCGTTTGTGTATATGTTTATCTGGCTGTTTTGTCTATCTATTTTTAAATGCATTTCTTGTTCATTTATATGTTTAAATAGTCGTGTTTGTTTATGTGTGTGTATAATCGTGTTTGTTTGCTTGTTTGTGCGTTCTCCTGTCAGTTCGTATATTTATCTACCTGTCTGTAAGTCGGTTTATCCATCGATCTATACCTATCTATGATACTACATGAACAATGTTTGTTGTTTGTGTTTTTGTATAACCGTGTTTGTTTGTTTATTTGTGATTATGTTTGTTTGTTTGTTTGTTTGTTTGTTTGTTTCGTGTGATACTAGTATGTATTTGCATGGAAAATCGAGGCGAATACTGGAGACTTGAGACTCCAAATTCATCAGCCTGTTTTATGTTTAATGCTATACATAAGTGGAATTCACCCCCCCCCCCTCCACACCCCGTACATGGAGTGTTATAAGCCTAATGTTCAACTCCAATCCAGCTATAAATCACCCCCCACCCACCATACCCTTCTAGTCATATCTCTTCTAATCCCATTTATAGTTATCCCTGACCTTGTCGCCGTATTTCACTCCGAAATCGGTATATTTTTTCCTGACATATCACAGTAATAAAATGTCATCGGTTCAGAGGTCAGAACCGATGTCAGAGGCCAAACCATCAACTAAATTTGGAATACATCTAACCAAGCGGAAACCTGATACAGTTTCATGAAGCTACTATTTACTATACTGTCTGAGGTTTGTGTATGATAATTCCGATATACGGAGCGTATTCTGGAATATATACAGAAATTGGCTAATACTTATCCTTAAAGATTTGAATATGGTCAGAATGGAACGTGCTCAAAGCTTATATAGGACTTTATAAGGAAATGCGCGCGCGCGCTCGCGCACACATACGCACACAGGCAGACAGACACACACACACACACACAGACAGACACAGAGAGAGAGAGAGAGAGAGAGAGAGTGGGGCATATCCGTGGTCTAGCGGGAGCGTGTTGGACGACAGATCACTACCACCCGTTTTCGAATCTAAGCGTGGGCATATATGAAGGTTGTTTCATCTTTGACTTCGCTTCATTATGTTTGGAGGTTGCTCGGCCCATTTAGCCTACTTTATGCACAAATGTGGCTGTAAAACATCAATCATTATCACATACACACACACACACACACACACACAGAGAGAGAGAGAGAGAGAGAGAGAGAGAGATAGTTTATGGATTTTGGGATAATATATATATATATATATATATATATATAATTCGCTCAGACTAATGAGACCTATACATCTATACATTCAATACACTATCACAAATGAAATCTGTATATCCATAAATGTAAACATCTATAAACCTTGCTATGATGTCTAGGTGACTCATCAGGTTGTGGGTTTCACACTGTCAGCTTTTCGTACATGACAAATACGAATAACCAACCGAGGAGCTGCTTTTAAGTGTATTTAGCTTACAATTATCACTTTTTCAGATGATTCTAATAAAACTGACTTTTATTGACATTATTAGCCATTTTGTACATAAATTAAGTGGTTTTTTTTAGGCAGAACCGTCGTAATAAGTGAGCGTTTACACGGATCACTTTGAGCGGGCTACCATATGGCTAATCAATTATGCAACAGAATGTTCATCGTTCGCACGCAGAGTGGTGACGTTACACGCATATCGATGACGTCAGTACACAACTCTGCCTGACTGGATTTGCCGAGTGAAAACGAACGGAACTGAATATTCATGAGGATACCTTATTCTGCGTACTTACTATTAGAATATCCACGCATTGTAATATCTTTGGGATTTAATAAAATGAATAGAATTAGTGTTATCTTCAGATTTAATAGAGAATTCAATTTTCTGAGTAGGATGTAAATAATCAAAGAATGGCCTTAACATTAATCCTACCTTTATATCTGATCCGAAGGATGAAAGTCCTATATCTGATTGATATAACAGCTCCACTAAATATTGATCGTGTCTATTAAAGTATCTGCTCTTTTATAATAACTCGGCGTCTCACAGAGGATCGACTTAAACAGACTTGTGTGGTGTACACTCAGTCTCTCCCTCTCTCTCTCTATCTGTGTGTGCGTGTGGGTGTGCTTGTGTGTGCGTGTGTGTGTCTGTTATGATAACACAAGGCTTTTCCTTAGCACCTATTGGGCAGCACTTCGACTTTATTTCCCGGCTGACGTCTACATTACCTACATCATCTCAGCTCCCTGTAGATTATTTAGGGAGTATTGTCTGTAGAATATTTGTTGCACACAATATCATTTACTATAAATAGGTGTATATGTGTATTACTATTATATATAAACGGGGGTGGGAGTAGAGTAGGTATGTAAATAGCCCTTAGGTATGAATATTTTAACAAGTAAATATATTTCTCTCTGAGCCTGTAGGAACGTAAGTACTTGCGTACGTGTGTTCGTGTGTTCATATGCATGTGTGTGTTTTAGCTGTGTATAATAAGGCACAGGCACAGAGAATCTCGAACCGTGAATTCAAACTCTGGACGTTTCTTCAGGGGACTGAATCCAGAGTGGCGACTTTTCTTGCTGAGACATGTGTAATGTCTCACCAGTGTGTGTGTGTGTGTGTGTGTGTGTGTGTGTCAAATTTAGATTTTGTGTATATTTGTGTACATACAAACAATGTATTACAAATATTGAAAGGAAAGAATATACTAATTATTGGACATGATTTTATTAGAGCCTTCTTCAACTGTAAACATAATCAAAACGCGAGATCAAAGTATAAATATTATTTATAAACATAATGTTATAGTATTAAATATATTATTAATATAAAAATATACCATCATTTTATATATATATATATATATATATATATATATATATATGTATAGAGAGAGAGAGAGAGAGAGAGAGAGAGAGAGTGAAAGAGTCGTTATAATATGTCGTTATAATAAATCTAATTAACTGACAGTTAAATATATTACTCAATGATCTCTCCCTTTCTCACCTCATTCCTCTTCTGCCTGTTTTCCTCCCTATTTTCCCCCGTGCTACCTCATTCACTCACTTACTCTGTTTACCTATCTATCTATCTATCTATCTATCTATCTATCTATCTATCTATCTATCTATCTATCTATCTATCTATGTAACGGCCTGTATATATCCCCCTCCCTTCCTGTCACCCACACCGTTGTTTCCCACACCCTTTTCTCACTGATATGGCAAAAGCTCTGCTCAACACCCCTCCCCCCCTCCCCAACGCGTCAAGTCAATATCTATCCTTTAAGTTATGGGAGAGAGGCCATATGTTACCCTCCGTAGTGTTTACTAAATATATCGGCTCCTGTCACAGATTGGTAACTCTATATTAATATACAAGCATGCATGACGTCACTGCCGGTATTAGTGATGTTAGCAGTCTAACTCTGATGGCTAACAACATCCTGTCGGCATGTCAATGCGATACTTAACGTCAACGTTGAGGGGGTGGGAACGGCCTCCTTACTGGGATGTATGAACATGTTATATTTACAGGGCGGATGTTATCGAGTAGGATGCATGATGATGTTTGCTGGGATGTGCGATAGTTCTGAGAGTGTCGGATATCTCAGTTTGGTCGGATATGAGCGTTAAAAAGCCTGTAATGACCGATGTTTGTCGGCATGTATCAGGCTTGCCGGGACATCCAAAGGTCGCTAACGGGGAAAGAGAGGGAAGAGGGGGGGGGGTTATACGTTGAGGGAAAACTGTCCAGAAGCAAGCCTATCTCGTGATGGTCGTCCCCGGGGGTGGAGTAATAACGACCCATTCGAGTAATTAGTGGTCACTGGTTAATTACCTCTGGCTTACCACGATATGAGCTGTCTGGCGTCAACAAACTATTCTCTCTGGTTCTTCAACATCTCACCAAGTAGCCCACTACTCTTGCTAATATATGGATAGTTGACGTCGTTATGTCATTTGGATGTTCTCTGTCACAATGGCTCCGCTTCATCTTCCACAGGAATTAACAAAGATGGCAACATCTATCTAATTTACTTTATTAATGAGTTAGCCGGGTCGTGTCCGCGTGGGTGTAGACAGATGTACGGGATCCGTGTGTGTGTATCTGTGTATGTGTGTGTGTGTGTGCGTGTGCGTGACACCGACCAATACATGTTGATTCAATAATAGATACAGGATTGAAGCTAGAAATAAACTAAAATTGTTTGTGAGTCAAATAGAAATCCAGAGACTTGGATCCGGAAGAAATGTTGATCAAAAGAGAAGTCTATCGGAGAACGTATGAAGCTCACATATTTATATTATTTGGCAGAATAACGCTGGTTCCATGAGAACCTGAGATGACGACACGGCAGTGATGGGTGATGATAATTATAGAACTTTGGTCACCTTAGGGTCAAATCTGAAATAATCACCCTCCCCAATCGAAATACAATACTTTAACATATAGTCAAAGGAATGGGGGTGGGGGTGGAGGGGGGCGGGGTAAATGGTTTATTTAACCTTGGCGTCGATCACACCTAGGACATACCGGCGACGGGGGGAAGGCTCCGTAGGGAGACATCCCACAAACACGGGCGTCACTCGGACTCGAACTCTGACCTGGAGCCTTTACATTGTGAACCGACATCCACTGGGCTGTCGGGCTGTCCCAAGTCAGCGATACAATAAACCAAGCTTACTGAGAGTAGTTCTTGTTGAACCTCTACTGATCTAAGGTGGACATATCGACCGAAATCCTGAATAAATACAAAGATCTACTCTTCTGTTGACGGCTAATCCTTGTAGTTTAGTGTTCATTATTTAGTCGGCATGCTCATCCACGACTAATTTAGTTCCTGGATTTGATGAATACTCGTCCGGATGAAGGTTAAACCAAAGCCGCCTCTCCGCATAATCTAATGGTGTATCCATGTTGGTGTACGTCCGTACGTACATACGCACGGACGAACCTGCGTGCGTACGTGTATTTTTGTCATTATGCGGATTTTGTCAATAGTCAAGTGTTATCTCTAGGATAACGACTTTTTAATCCATGGTAGGATAGGCTCTAACCGGTTTACTCTTATTTTACAGATACGTGCGTCTTTAGGTAAGTGTGTATGTACGTGTCCTCGTAGAGGGGGGGGGGGGAATAAGTGTGTAAATACGGTTTAATACAGTTGTTTGTTGGTTAGACCGATGGTCGTCTCAGTCCTTTAGACGGACAGCGCCAATTTTACGAGGATTACGTTCTTGCTGATAACAACACGAGGTCATATGTCAAGGTCATAGGCTGGGTTCATGAAATGCGTCTGTCTACGAACGAAGGCGATAACCTTCACCTCTGACCTAACGTTACGGTCCTGTTTCCTGGTCCAGACGACAGAAGAGATTGAAGTGTACCATCGACGAGTAGTGGGGGGGGGGGGGGAAGGCCGGGTAGGAAGGGGAAGAGGTTGACAAAAGGGAGCATCGAAATGATAGACAGGATGAAGAGAGGAGGGGGTGGTGTAAACATCATTCAGAATACGTCATAATATGATGTAAAGCGAAAATAACAACTTAGCCACCAACTGATACAACAACAATAACTACTACTACTAGTAGTAGTAGTAGTAGTGTATAAAATATAATAATAATAATAATAATAATAATAATAATAATTATTATTATTATTATTATTATTATTATTATAAAAATTACAACAAAACAACAATATGCATATAATAAAACGTCTTTGTTATAAGTTACATAAGTGTCATAAGTTACATAAAGACACTGTACAGCAAACCTTTAATATAGCATGTCATAAAACTGTGTTTCAAATGTTAAAAGAAGTGTATTATTTATCCGGGGAAAAAGCTTAAACAGGTGGTTCGGAAGAAGAGTTTTTAAATTATGAAAGATAGTGGATTTCGAATCTCCTACACAACCTGTTATATGAAGGAGAACATCTGTCCTAAAGATAATAATCGTCCCATTGTTGATAGTCGAGTTAGAAGATTTATAATGGTATCTCATTAAATGATCTGAGATGACGCGATCACTTTCTGATGGGTAAATGATTAGAGAGATATCCAGGTGTCTAGTCTTCCATAGAAAGTTGTTAGATAAATATAATAATAGTAATAATAATAATAATAATGCACATTTAATAACGTGATATAATGGAACTTTTGAAGAATTGGTTTATCATGATCAGATATTAAATGGTTATTCTGTGACTGTTCTTATTTTATGGCCATTTTTTTTTTTTAGTTGAGCAGCCTCCAAAGATAATGCAGCTAAGTGAAATATGAAACAAGCTTAATTTTAGCACAGCCGAGGTTTGAACCCCGGTACTAAACGTCTACGGTCAACCACACTACTAGTTAGGTCATGGAGACGAACCACCGAAGACGTTATAATCAGATAAACGTCACAATAGAGAGTCACAATGGCCTCTATTTCCCATTTATCTTACGCGACCACCCCCCTCATTCCTCCATACACCAACGATCTGACAAAATGATTGCGTTATCGAAATAATTAAAATCAACAAACAGCTAGAAATAGTGTGGCAAAGGTTTAGAGAAATGCTTCACAAAACAGTCTCTATGGTGACCCAGTTGGGGGGAGGGGTTATATAACAGAGCTATATATATATATATATATATATATGCGTGTGCGTGTGTGTTTGTTTAGTTTTTCTGTGTGTATATATGTTTGTTTGTGTTTGTGTGTCTGCATGTGTGTGTGTGTGTGTGTGTGTTTTGTGTGTGTATGTGCGTGTTCGTTTGTTTGTGTATGTGTGTATGTGTTTATTTATTTTTTAATATCTAGTTTGATTTACCAGTCAGGACCTTCAGCTATTACAGACTTAGTGCTAATTATTTAGCTAAACTAGCCACATTGCCAACTGCTGTTGATCCGTTCTTAGATTTAGATGATATGAAGATGTTCTCAGCATATTGTCTCCCTTATATCAAATCGTTGATAGGAAAACGATTGAGGATCCCTGTTTTTAGTCTCCGTCTTTCATTGAAGAACAAGCAAACACAGTATTGTACGATAGATAAATAAGGGGATGGGGACCACTGAGAGAACAAAGGGAAGACCAGAAACAACAGAAAACTGGCACTTGCTCAAATAAAATACTTTGAGGTGATGACAAATATAAAGGCTTCAGTGAAAGAAAGTACTCCAACCATTACGAGCGTTCGCGGAGACCAAAAGATAAATAGAAACTATAGGATAACGTGGACTCTTCTCATACTACTGTTACCATGCCTCCAGAAAACACTACGCGATCACGTCCATTTAAACGATTCGACATTCGTTTTCATGACACATATACTGGCGTGACCGACGTCGCTGGATTATCCACGTCTGACTGTAATGGAAAAGGTATAAACAACTTTTTGTCGGATGAAATGCAACTGGCTACATCAAGGAAATGCGTAGCACATTTAAGAAACGAAACAAAGAATAAAACATTTTCCAAATGAGACTGCAGTTGTCCATGTGCCGAACGTTATTGTACTTGGTCTGTATAATTGCAAAAATCATCATCAAGGATCATAAATACGGGATGATTATTATCACGGTCAAGCTTCCATCTGCTATAAGTGGTCCTGGTCTGAGTTAAACGTAAGCTCGTTGTCCGATGTTGAGGACGTTCACTGTGAGACCAAGTCGACATCAACGACCGTTCGTGTCTTATTAAAAAGTCAAGTTGACGTCGGTGGCCCTGCCCCGTGGGCATGGCCAGATAAAGCGCGCTGATTGGAGAATCCGATAACAGTTTAGAGGAAGGTCGAACAAACTGTACCAAGACGAAATTGTTCGTGATGGCGTGTAGATTGAAGTGTGATCCAGATTAGAGAAGATATCGAACGATCCCAGAAGCATTAATCAAAATAACCACGCGCTTCTGCCGCGTCCGGGAGAGCCGATGTCCTTCGGAAAGAGACGACACAGATTTTGGAGACAGTCCCCGAAAGACGCGACCCGGATCAGGATGCTATTGATTGATTCCCTCCTTGGTTCCGGATAGCCAGAGTTCGGGTCCGGACACGACTACTCACTTATAGCACAATGACCACTTGCGACCTAGATGTCCCGGTCGTGTTGACCCTTAACCGGAAGTGACACTGACCAGGAAGTTGATGGATGATGTCAAAAATATCATCATCTTCATGACGTATTGGAAGCTAATGTATTCAGTTCGATGAGGTTGTCACTGATATTTTGTCCCGTCGAAGTTGCGATGTGCGTGTGAGTGACCGGGAATATCTATATATGCGTGTTGAAGTTAATATCAACGTGCATGGGTCCATAAGATAACGAAGATGTATTTTGTACGTGTTCCTGGGTTCGATAACCTCAAAGAGGGTGACTCAAAGAGAGAGAGAGAGAGAGAGAGAGAGAGCGAGAGTAAGAGAGTAAGAGAGTGAGAGAGAGAAAGTAAGTGAGTGAGTGAGTGTGTGTGTGAGAGAGGGGGGGGGGAGAAGGGAGGGGTACAGTGTGACGTCACTTCAGTAACCCGTCGGCCCAAAATACTCACGACACCCGACAACTCACGGACGATTGGCTTTTAATATTCCTGTCCACACTCGGTCATGTCGTATGTCTATCAATCATCTACAGATAGAAGATTCAGCCAAGATGGCACAATTATCTCATCTGTCTGGATCTACCCATCACTGGGTAGAGCGCACTTAGACAATCGTCTTCTGAAAAAAAAATGCATCTTATCATTTTCTTATCTTAACTCCCAGTCGCATCTTAAATTAAATCACTTTCTTCAAAGGGATTCACTCTCAATTGCTATTTTTATTTTCCGGAAGTGAATTTGAATGTGTGGATTTATATTTTGAGGATTGAACCTTATATGTGTGTGTGTGTGCGCGCGCGCGCGTCTGTGTGTGTGTACGGGTGTATTATACACACGTATGTGCTTGCGTTTGTTTGTCTATTTATTTGTATTAGTGCGTAGGTGTGCATATGTACGTGCGTTGTGTACGTGCGTTGGCGGGTGTTCGTATAAGAGGGGGGGGGGGTACGTGCGTGCGTGTAGAATCAAATCAGAGGTAATTCGATTTGTGTAGATGTTAAAATGTCTGCTATTTGAGAGGAGATAGAATGACCTCAGAACGATATGAGCATCGAGATGCGACTCGGGGTAAGGTAACCAGCCCACGTTTGACTAAATGATAAACAGACATATTGGATTGCGCCACCGCTGAGTTAGCACACGCTGACCGCCATCTTGTATTACAGCAGCACTTCCTGTGTGTTCCGACTGTCTGAGCCATTTTAGAACGAAGCGACCAGATAGTTAGTAGAGCCACCTAGCGGCAGTCAGGAGATGTCCGTGTTGACTTAGTAAAATGGTTAGATAGTGATGAAGTTTGACGTTTTATCATAATGTTATCATACAGACATCAGTCCACGAGTGGTTATCGTCTGTTAACAGCAACTCTTCACCTATCTGGTAACTTGTTTTGCATATCTACTGGATTTGGAACATCAGGAAAATATCATATCTCTCTTTATCTCTCTCTCTCTCTCTCTCTCTCCCTCTCTACCCTCTCTTTATCTGTGTGTGCGCGCGCGCGCGCGCGTGTGTGTGTGAGTGAGTGAGTGAGTGAGTATGTGCGTGTGTGTGTGCATACACTATATATATATATATATATATATATATATATATATCACTCTCTCATTCACCCACTCACCACTCACTTACTCACTCGTTCACTCTCCCTTTCTAATATCTACCGTTGGTGGCTGGCCTATCCCGACACCCAATCACAGGTGTTGTCCAAACATACCGCCGTCAGGATCTTGTTTATTTGTTTATTCAGCTTGCGCCCAATCTCAGCCGGACACGGAAGAGACTCGGCCCAGAACACGAAGGTCAAGTGTTCCTTTCTGACAATTACCGTAAGAACAACGCGGGATGCCGGACTCTCTGGATCGGCGTGAACGGCACTCCAGCGGCGGTGTAATGAGTACGATTGATGCTAATAGATGAATTAAAGCCGTCTTTATCACTCATTGAACTCTGATATCTGAGATCCGTTATCGTACTGGTCCCCGGTCTTCGCTAAATGAGTAAACAAACTCAACAGCTCCTCAAAGAAAATGCAAGTAAATGAGCCAGTTCTATAAAATCAGGTTAATTTGACAGACTTTTCGGACTAAATGCGACAACAGCGCTATAAACAAACACCATATGTTGGCCATAACTGCGGTCTGTGTATATAATTGATACGTTCGTGTGAGTTTAGATTTAAACAGAGAGACTACTCGTATACAATTTAACATCAAAATAAACTCTTTCCGTAAGTTTTTTTCTGTAACCCCTAAAAATAAATATAAAAGTTTGCTTTGAATAGGGATATATATATATATATATATATATATATATACTACCCGTTTGCGCGCTTGTGGATGGGTTCTAAAGATAGGTATAAATACAAATACATATTTATTTGACGTTGATGATAATGGGTCAACTGTTCCGGGATCAGTTTAAGCCCAGATTGCTAATATAAGAACAGACCAGTCCACCGACACACTGACAACAGCTGCTAAACCATCAGTTGATCGAGATGAAAACATTGATTTGTGGAACCAACTGGGGAGTTTCACTTGCGCAAACTTAGTCGATTTTATGAACCGTTACGTCACCATGTAGCCGAAAAGAGGTTGTCAAGTTCCGGTAGAATTATGGTGAAATTGTTCCAAACACAGACTCTACACGAAACATTGATGGTGGAAAATTGAAATTAACAATATGTTTCTAGGATGTCAACAAAGTTCGTACGTTCTGATTCGGGACGAGTCGAAGGGTGGTTTTTGAGAGAGAGGTGACGTCACTTCGTTCATTTAGCATCGTGCCATTCCGGTGAGGAGGACGGGAAAGAATTTTTTTGAGAAATCAATTCAATTGAGTTGAGTTGGTTAGACTCAGCCGAGGTCGGACAACTTAGGGTAACCAATCTCATAAAGACAGGCTTGTGCCGGATTCGAACCCACAAACTGGAAGGTTGCACCAGTTACATTATGCTAGCGGACAGCCCATATCTTTTTGAGAAGAAAATAAATATAGTAATGTATTATCGGATAATGATCTTACCCTTTAAACCCACCAGCAACAATTCAGGATATTTGTTACTTGTGCCGATATATATATATATATATATATATATATATATATATAGAGAGAGAGAGAGAGAGGGGGGGAGAGATTATCTGATATACAAAACACTGTCGGGATACTTATTACAATATAACCGGTATCTACCCCGCACGTACGTCTATAATGTTTCTTACGGTATTAGACATTTTTTAGTTTATTCCTCCAATCTTAGCTCTGACGTCATTCTAGTTATGTGAATGTTGCCAAGGGATTGCTAAGTCTATATTTTGTCGAAAGACCACTAAAATATAACATAATTATTAGTAATATTTGGCTGGTTTATTGATCTAATATAACTCTGCCACATATATTATCAACAGTTCAATCCTTTACTGGTATGCTAATTTTTCCAGTACGCTTTGACGCCGGCATGGACACCCCAGAATTGGTAATGGTGGTTCTCATTCAAGCAGACAGTTTCTGCGTGTGTGTATGTGTGTGACCGTCTGTGTGCGCATGTCTGTGAGTGTCTGCACGCACGTGAGTGTGTGAGTTTGGGTGTCGCCTTCCGGAAACGAAGGCTTTCCGGATAGTGTGACGACGGTCCGGGCGACGTGTGGTGACCTCACATGATCGCGATAACGGATCACTATTGGGGATCATTATGGATCAGTGTGGAGACCAAACTTAATTGCGCTCATTAGATGGCCGATGTCGGGATCGAGCATCGACTGAGCTGGTAATATCGCTCGACGACTTAAACATTTAGCCGAAGCTAGTTTCTTCGCAGTTCAGTAATTACCGATTAAAGGTTATAGGGCTAGAGCTGACAGTCTCTGGATATAAGGGGATAGTCACCAGAGGACGGGATCGGGCCAGTTGGTCAGTGTGACAAGGTATATAGGGGATGATGGGCTCGTTTATGTTTTCACAGAAACGAGACACCGTCAGGTATATAGTCTGTCTGCTGAACGTAAGAAGAATGGGGAATGGATTAACAGTCGGTGGAAATACACCACAGGTTCACCAACTGATGATCGATATGATGCACTCATTTTACACCTGTAGGTTCAATGAAGCGTGTCTTACGTTCCATAAAACATCTGAGAATCCCATTAATAGGAAGTTAACATTGAAGTAACCGAGCGGGATTATAGCCGTTATGTGTTTAGTTGATTGTGTTTCTTGATGCTAAAAACAACCTCCTCTGCTCCTTAAACTTTAGACCGGATGTTGAGGATGGTAATAGAATACATAACGTTAGTAAGAAGTCATCCTTAATTGCCATAAATTAGAAACTACATGTTACATATACAACTAAGACTGTTGTGTCACGTGGTAGTAGACCACAAAAACATCCCTGGTCGATTCGATATCTGATAAATAATTAATTGTTTGGATGACCTACTAATTAGCTAGCTCAACGTCCCCCCTCCCGCTACTTCCCCCCCTCCGGATACGTTACACCGGCCCGGCAACAAGTCGTTTTCTTGACTCGGATTCCATTCCGGATATAAAACTCAATATTCTCGAAGAGAGGTGAGATTCTACGACATGTTCCACGTCGTTCGAAGACCCTCTCCATCACGACCAGTCTTCCCTCACCACCGATACCCCCCCCCCCCCCCCGCTCACCTCCACCGTTCTACCATAACCCAACCTCGATATTGAAGACTAAAGGAAAGCCTACGATCTCCTAGCTGACAGATAAACCGTGTTAGTTATCTGTCGTTCGGAGATCCAGAGACTCGTCCGATCTGTCTCCGACCTGTTACGTTCTGTTGGTTGATGTGGAGTCGTCGTTTTAAGATAACGTCGGAGAGAGGAATTGCTTCGTTCTTGTCCTGTCTCATTTGTCTGACGGTAGGCGGCGCTGTACGACTTAGGCGAGAGACAAATGAGGAAGCCGGTTAATTGATGGAACTCCTTGCTCGTCTCAATCCATTAAGCACGACCGTGTAGAGAACAATAGAGATTAATTACGTCAGCCGGAGACCACGCACACACACACACACACACACACACACACACACACACATCACACACACACACACACTCATTCACTCTCTCTCTCTCTCTCTCTCTGCGAGCTATCGGCACGCCGTCTGGACATGGTTGTATTAAACTACACCGATTGTTTCTGTGGATGATTGGCTATCTGTCTGTCTGTCTGTCTGTGTCTCCCACCTCTTCCTTTCCTGTCTGTCTGTCTGTCTGTCTGCGTATATATATATATATATATATATATATATATATATATATATATATATATATATTTGTTCTGTGGGTTGGCGTGTCTAGATGGATGGTTGACTGGTTGGCTGGACCGCTCCATCTATGTATCTCTCTTTGTCTATGTCCGTCCGTCCATCTATCTGCCCGTCCCCCCTTATCTAATTTATCCGCATCTGTCTAATTTTGCCATAGGTATTATTTTAATACCGTTTAATGACACTTTTGCCATCACTATCCGCCTATATCACTATAATATCACAGACACATACACACAAACACACTCACGCAATCATACACAGACACACCGGTCAGGACAATGGAAGTCGGAGTTCTACATCTCCATGACAACAACCTAGTGTTCTCAGGTGTTTCATTACCGGTAATCAGTTTAGCAAATAACTTCATTTTCCATCCATTCGATGTCGTTAAACTGTAAGCCATCCCTTCACACCTGATCACAAATGGCGGCTATAGCGATAAATGGGAATTAAAAAAACCTTAAAATAAATTTGAGCACAGATTGAAAGCTCGATTGGCGTAGCTTGGCCAGAATGATGTAATCTGAAGTCATGTATCTGATGACACACACACACACACACACACACACACACACACACACAGGGAGAGAGAGAGAGAGAGAGAGAGAGACACACATTTTGTTGGCAATATAACCATTACAAGTACATATATAACGACTGCAGGAAGTAGATCCTCAACTGTGTGATCCCAAGCTCATTTCTTCATGCCACGTTAACAGTTGTATCAATAATCAGCGAGCATATATATATATATATATATATATATATATATATATATATATCCTCCCTCCCTCTCTCTATGATGTTTTCAACTTCCATCAGGAGATTGTATCATATCTATAACAACTTAAATAGTTTGATTTAAACTAGGTTCAATTAGTTCAGATATAATTTAAGTTATATAACTCTAGTCACAGCTATAATCTCTCGGTATATATATAAGTGACGTCATTAAACAGTACATATACTGATGACGTTTTATGTCTGCTATCAATACGTTTTATGTAAGTTAATTTGCCGGTAGACGTCCACACTGAAGGCGCCATTGCGCGTATGTTATGGGAATATGATCTGAACATCAGGTGATAGATTTTCGAGAGAATTCTAACTTTTCATCTGTGAGATAGTTCTTTGACAATTTGAGAGTTTGTAATAATCTTAGAAAAAAAAACCCCCAATATTGGCTCCCATCGAGAAAAATAGGGAAAAATCAGATGCAAATGTGTAAACGCGTCAGCGAGCTCAGGGCACATAGAGACATATAACCCGCCACGCACCCACATGCACCCCACATAGAGAGAGAGGGGGGGGAAGAGAGCGAGGGAGAGAGAAAGAGAGAGATGTAAACAGACTTCTACATTTGAGCCAACATTAATGTAAATGTGTAGAGAAGTGCTGACTGAAGTATATTCCAGGATTATTGTCATATTACTGAAGTGAAATATGATCAGATATCAAACGACGGCAGTTTTCCACCTCTTTGCCAACATTACATCTCACGTCTTATAGTCTTCGCGCATAATATATAAATTGGCAAGATATGCTCTCCCTCTCTCTCTCTCTCTCTCTCTCTGTGTGTGTGTGTGTGTGTTCGCACATTCGATTATTCTCTCCCTCTCCTACCTTCTCTTCCATCTTCATGAAGTGTCCAATCATCTCTCCCCTTCCACTCTCCCACCCCTCTGTACTCATTTTGCTTCCCCTTCCCCCTCGCTCCCTGTCCATCTGATGGTTATTTAAGGCAATCATCCTTTCCATTTTATGTTCATCAACATCAGTTTTGGCTTTTGCTGAAACTTTTATTAATCTTCTTCTTAGTTTAATTATCATCACTTCTTATAAGAGACTGTCTATCATCATGATATATATATATATATATATATATATATATATATATATATATATCATGTTATCATTCTATCCATCTATCCTACATCTTTTCACCTGAGATTATCTCTTTCTTTGTGCTCCTAACTCGTTCTCCGTATCCTCTTTATCTGTTGACTAACGTCTCATCATTCGTTCGCTGATACATCTACACCGTGTGTACGCCTCGTTCACATTACAGTAACCTAATATAAATTATGTCTGTTCTCTTCATGTCCAACTCTCTGCCAACATAAACTCGTCCACTGATAGTTTCCTCACCTCTCAGAGGTACAGCCTGCTCTGTGTCAGCTCATAACACAATCAGTCAGCAGGTAAACAGCACCATTTTTAAGCCACCTTTAAGTCAGTTCGCTGGATGCCGAATCTCTTTCAAAGGTTGATCATCCAACTCTAGCCACTGGATTACTGTACAGGTTAATGAGCTTTCGCGTCTTTACCTTGTTACCTGTAGGTTTTGTTTGTCTAAACATCCGCTCCCGCACTCGGATGGCAAAACGTGTGCGTTACGCGGATGATGGAAACGTACGTCCGCCTACACAGATCCCACAGCCTGAGGCTAGGAACTAAGTTCCCAGACTGAAAAACAACAACAACAACGAAAGAAATTAATTAGTCTGACTGATCTGAAAATGTGAGTTTCTCCTGGAAGATGGCCTACAACTGGCTATTAAGGTACTTGATGTGATCTCGTAAGAATCTAGTAATAATAATAATAATAATAATAATAATAATAATTTGTATATTTTCAAAACACGAATTAAAAAAGTTTCCAAAACATGTTTGGCAAAAACAAAACCCAACAAAACATCAACAACAATAACAACATCTCACTATATCTGTCAGAATATCAATAAAGCTGAACATCATCAGATTAGTTTCCTTGACCTACTCCAAATATTAGCGAGTTATTTACATAATCCCGTATCTGGCCTTTAATTGGTCATATTCATAAATATTTTGGTAATATTAACGTGTGTTTGTGTTATATTTTGAATATATTGTGATCAAGAAGAGGTTTATAATTTAGAAGAAGCGGGAAAACAATCCGTAGAAGATATTTATTGATATTCTTACAGAGTGAGTAAAGGTCTGGTGTGTAAATCTTGATCCGGAAATCAAGTCCCACGCCGGTAGCTTCTGGACTAACGATGGCAGAAGCACACCGATCCGTTTCGCTGATTGTCACGGTTGAACGATCGTGTCATTAAACTTGCAATATACAAATAACAGTAAACAAAAACAGTAGAGCTGTCTCGTTATCTTCACAGTTAATACATAATAGGGAAAAGTTATTAAAAAACACAGAAAAACTCTGTTAAGTACACAGACATTTAATTGGATGAATTATTTTTATAATAAAAATTAGCCCTTTTTGCACTTCATCGTTCTGTGAAATATTTAGCGGCGGAAAATCTTCTAAAAAATGATAATTGATAAACCAGAAAGATGTTCTCGTACGAACAATGTAATATAACACACACACTTGAGAAACATCGAAAAGAGAGTACAATATAATAGTGTACAAAAATTGTGAAACAAGCATGATGTTGTCGAGATGGGTAAAAGATGTATTTCTGGAGGTGGGTAACGATTGTATCTCTGGAGGTGGGTAACGATTGTATCTCTGGAGGTGGGTAACGATTGTATCTCTGGAGGTGGGTAACGAGTATATCTCTGGAGGTGGGTAACGATTGTATCTCTGGAGATGGGTAACGATTGTATCTCTGGGGGTGGATAAATGTTACATCTCTGGAGGTGGGTAACGATTGTATCTCTGGAGGTGGGTAAATGTTACATCTCTGCAGGTGGGTAACGAGTGTATCTCTGGAGGTGGGTAACGAGTGTATCTCTGGCGATGGGTAACGAGTGTATCTCTGGGGGTGGGTAAATGTTGTATCAGCGCCGAAAGAGTTCTATTGCATGTGTTTCTTTGTCAACATCCTAAGATGTAATTTGAGACAAATTATATCTCTCCATAAATCTTCATATCCCAAACTCTCAAGCTGACGAATATGCTTCCAACATAAAACACTACCTTTTAAAAAGACACCAATACCTTTAACATTTGATGAATTACAACATATATCCAATTGGTTTTTATATTTTTCTAAAAAAAAATAGATATTGACCATCTCCAACTCGACGAAATTTATTTTAACGAGAAGACGTTCGTCTGTTTCGATACAAACAATTACAAACAAATTGATGAAAATAGAATTAAAAAATCCAAAAGATGGCACTACAATTTACGTACAAGACACCGTAGGTAAGTACGGGGAAATATAAAGATATTATCTGAAAACGAAATGGATTCCTTCTGTAGAGAATCTGCTCTTAGTTATAACTAGCTTTTACAAATGGGAAATATGCCAAGTTCTTAACATTAATGTTCGGATATATCTAGTAGCATTTACTGGAAATCATCCCAAATCGAACAAAATACGAAGTAAGAATTAGAACTAACCAA
This sequence comes from Paralvinella palmiformis, assembly GCA_025642065.1. Classification (NCBI taxonomy): domain Eukaryota; kingdom Metazoa; phylum Annelida; class Polychaeta; order Terebellida; family Alvinellidae; genus Paralvinella; species Paralvinella palmiformis. Next base: position 1,033,776 of record JAODUP010000015.1, read on the forward strand.
TTGTTTAATTTTTTTTTACTAAACGACTAAGCTACACATTCGTTGCACCGATATTCGACACATTGAATGTAATGTTTTTTAACAAACATAACAACTCGTCCCTATCCAATCTATAACCGTATAAGGTTATCTAAAGGACTGAGTGTATTTAGTTATTTCCACTATCACTGTAAACCGTTGACTCTATTTGGGTCTTGTCTTTTTTACATATCTGATGTTTGTTGTTTACAAAGGCGTACATCTCTCCCTAAAAAGATATTGAACTAAATAATGACATGATTGGCAGCATCAATTTACGACATCAAGACGCTGTCGGTTTAGTATGACCTTCCTGTTATGTCGGCCTTCATGGGCAATAACGGGCCTTCTTGTTTACATAATTCGTGGATAGAACTGGGGAGCCAGACCAATCCTCTGGGATGGGGATTCATCGCTGCTGCCCTATTTCGCATATCTAATAGCCTTTCCCAAATTGATCCCGATCCCACGTTAATGGAACTTTATGTGTTACTCTTCTCTGGATGTGATCTTTGCTGGCTTTTTATGAAATATTTACCGACATTAATTATGTCGTCTGTTTTCACACTTCTGCCGGAGCAGTGACTCCCCGACTTCATCGGAAAATATTGGAAACGTATGGCCTAGGACGAAGGATTCTAACTAAGATGGTGTAAATAAAGATAATAGTGTCAGACATGAAATAAGTCATGTCTAAACTCGGATTATTGCAACTTGTTTCTAAGCATAATTCGATTATCTACACATTTGCAGTACGTTAGAAATTACTGTAAACACGCCTATATCAATACATAGCGTTATATTATCACTAATAAGCACTCCGGCTGTGTATTTATTTCAATACATTTATTTCTCCGAGACTCTTCCTGTCCGGTTCGTATTTTAGCCGATGTCCATAATTAATCAAGTAGAGCAAAGCAGATATATCCTTGAATTAAAAAACCCAACAGAAATAAATTAAACTATTTGGTTCCTTGACTGAGAAAGATGCTGATTTATATAGGATGAGAAATTTCAAAATTATTTCTCTAACATTAGTCGCCCTTTTTGCTGGTAAAGTGCTGGAAGTTGAGTTGATGTTTTACCAATGCACTTAAACTAGGTCGAACAAAACGCAAACAGTTAGTGCACCTTAATGGATAGAAATGAAAACAAAGCAATAATACGGCTCTTAAAGTCAGAGCTCTCCTAATGTTTAGATAATATTAACAAGATAATTAAACTTCATAGGTGAGGTCAAAGTTATTGTGCATTTTAATTATTCAATAGTACACACTTTCTTCTTATATATATATATATATATATATATATATATATATATATTCAATTTCACAATTAATATAAACCGAAACAAGACAGTCAAGGTAATTTATTTTAATTAAATTATACAATATAATGTACACGTCATACATCTGTTTATTTTAATTAAATTTCACAGATATAATAACAAAGACTGTCCAGAAAGAAGACACGAGTAAGATGTTACACGTTTAACTAATAGGCATCACGATTTATTTTACTGGAAAAAGAAGGGCTCCATTTGACAATTTCATGAAGATTTGTTGTATAATTGCTAGAATTGAGTAACCTAGATAGAACATTTAAGAATGTTAGCGTGTATGCTCATGGATAAGACAGCATGGAGTGTATTATAGTTCCAATATTGATGCAGAACATCGGAAACAAAATGGCGACAAAACAATTAAATAATAAGTTAGTTCAATCTTTAGTTGATAATAGAAGATGTTGTCTACGTTTTCCTGGAGGTAGTTCCTGTAATTCAGCGATTAGAGAAGTGGATTAAAACTCCTCAAGATTAGGGTTCAAATCCCATTGATATGGGTGTTTGTGATGTCCCCGATGTGACTATGGCCGAGGGGAAATCAACCACTCACTCACTAACTCACCCACTTGCTCACTCACGCTTTCACTCACTCACCCCCTCTCTACAAGCTACGCATATTTTGTCTTCAATTTATCTGTTCCCTAAAAACAATGCCGAATGATCGCCTCTAAATATAGAAATTGATCTCCTCCGTGTCCTTCACAGGTTTTGCTTATTACTTAAATTAATGACATTTCATCAAATTTAAACAAAGCCAATAAATATTATTTTCTTATCAAACATAAACCAGGATTAGGAAGAATATCAATAAATTGTCTATTTGTATCAATAATGAGCTTATAGAATTAGCAAATTAATTCAGAACTAATAGTTTATTCCTGGGTGTTTAAAAGATATAACCGCCTTATTTTTTTGAGTACTATAAGATTAAATATGGGTGAAAAACTCAGCTATAAAATTATTTGAAAGTTTCTACTGTATTAAGGTTTTTTGACATGAACTAAATACAAATTATTTGTTTCAAAACTGACTTCAGTTAGATCTCTGTAGCTTCGTGGTTACAGCGTATCCATGATTATGGTAGTCCTGTGCGGGAGGTCGGAGGTTCGAATCCCGGTCGTGGCACTATAGTTTGAGGAGTTTCTCATCCAGCCAGGTAACTGGCAAGATTTTCTCCACCGAATATGCCATATAATGTAAATTCTAAACTTATTTAGAGTTAGTCTCCGTGGTGAAGTAATAAATTACAGACCATATGCATCTCCCTGATTTGTGGTAGCCAAGCCACGTTAAAAATGTATTATTATTACTATTGTTGTTGTAGTTGATTAATTTCAAATATATATATATATATATATATATATATATATATATATATATATAATACCGTATGCATGTCTCAAACTGTACACAGCACAATTATAGTAACAAGCTACATAATAATATTAACATTGTTATTCATTAATCCGACATTTGATATTGTAGCCTGACATTTATAATTATTAATTAGTGTGATGGTGATGGTGAAAATGTTGGCTTTATAAAGACAAATGTGAATATGACACCATTGTTCGTTATCTATATGAAACTATTTCTCATGTTACGCATAAGTGTACGGACAGTTGCATAGTATTCAAATGTTGTACAATTTCGGAATAAATTTATTTATTTTGATAAAGAAAGAACTCTTTCCAAACAAATCTTCAGACATTTTGTTGACATATTACATACGAAAAGAAGCCTGGAATGGAATAAAGAAAAATTCTGAAAAACAAATCAACAATACAAATATTTTACAGATGTTTGGCTTTGGAATATGACTAATATCTATTTTATAATTGTAAGTTGACTTCGTAAAACCATCCCTTCAAAAATAAACAATGTACGCTACAGAATTATCATAAAGTTCTTATATTGTCATATATTTATATCATAACAAAGAAACATATAACACAACATATATAACAACAATTTAGTGGTTATGTAGAATATTACACTTTATTTATTGAATAAATAATTTATAAAAATAGCATTTATTTATTTGCATACAAATATACAAAATTATGCTGAATTAAGCCTTGCGCAGGTATCGGGCGAGATAGTAGTATCACAGGTTACAACATTGGTGTACTGATCCAGATTACATCTTGACCGATAAGGCACAACACACAACATTACTTAGATCCACTGAACCATAATAAATACCATTATCTACGACACAAATGCGGTGTATCAATAAAAGTGTTATCATTATTTACGGTTTGTTATTGTTTTCGTTTTGGCTCCTTGGCGGCGGGGGAGGGATATCTGTGGCTGTTCTAGCTCATTAGCCAGATAAGACCTTCCCTTAAAAGATAGTATATATTTAAAGATGATTTGCTGACTTGACTTATTACATGTTAATTGATGACGAGGTGTCATTTAGAAGCTTATTATCAATATTATTAGTTCCATCTTTTGGTCGTTCATATTAATATTAGACCAATAAGCATCACAGTACAGGTGACATGTCATCACATCAATCATAACACGGAATGGTTTGTATCTCAGGTAATACATGTTATAGTCTTATGGGGCGGGTCTTTGTTCTGAAACAAGTGTTAAGAATCACTGCTCATCCTTATGATAATTAGACAATCATTAGTAAACAATAGTATTTGTTGTGTATCAGTATCTTACTCTTTTCCAAATATGTAATCTCTGGTGTGTTTATCAAACAAAATTTGGGCCTTTGTCTGTGTCTAGATAGACCGAGATATCGTACGAGTCAACAGACAACGTGTTAGTCAACATTGGCGTAGTCAACAGTTAAAGTCATTGTCAACACGGAGATAGACACTTCTGATGTGAAGATTACTTCAGTAATGGTGTAGGGTGTTTTTCTTGTCAGTCTACATCATATCAGACATAAGTCGTCATCTAAAACCCAGCTGCTGCTTATATAATGTCATCCTATTGGTGTCAACATGTAAATGGTAGTACTGAATAAATTGAGTTTGTCTCTCTCTCTCTCTCTCAGGCTCCCGCCTCTCTCTCTCTCTCTCTCTCTCTCTCTCTCTCTCTCTCTGTGTGTGTGTGTGTGTGTGTGTGTGTTAGATAAAGAAGGTGTTTTTATCCTAGACAAAACCCAAACAAATAACTTTAAACTATCTCTCTATTCAGACTGATATATAAATGTGTTAACATAATCTAGTTAATTACAAATATCAATTCTAACACATTATTCATTCTAGGATGTTTTCTAACATTTTATAATTCTCTCTACTATAACCCATCATAATCTAATTAATATACCGTCGAGGCTATTATAGGATATTACTTTAAATGGTTTAGCTAAAGACTAAAATACGATCGTGGACTAAACGACTACATTATATTATATTAATTATAGTCATAATATATTACTATATGTACTCGTATTACAGTAAAAGCGCATCACCTCCGTTACCTAAATAATAGCGCGGTTGGACAAAACTCTATAACACCTGCGTTCAAACCCCGACCGGGTTATGTCAGAAGGGTGTTTAATTTTACACTTCGCCTCGTTACCTTTGGAGGTCATTCGGCCCATTTAGACTACGTTGTGCACACAGGTGACCATAAAACATAAACTACAGTAAAAGTTGTTTATAATGAAAGATCACCTTTCTTCGAATTAAGCCAGTACTCTCTACCTTACCTTAATCTAACTTACTATAGTCTAACTTACTATAGTCTAACTTACTATATTCTAACTTACTATAGTCTAGCAATATAGTCTAGCTTACTATACTCTAGATTAGTTATAGTATAACTTACTATAGTCTAAGTTGCCATAACCTGATTTACTATTATTTAATTTACTATAGTCTAGATTACTATAGTCTAGCTTACTCTTGTCCAACTTACCATACCCTAAATTACAATAAATTGATTTAGTATTGTCTAACATACTATAGTTTAGCTTACTATAGTCTAATTTACTCTGGTCTAACTTACTATAGTCTAACTTATTAAAGTCTAACTTACTATATTCTAACTTACTATATTCTAATTTACTAGAGTCTAACTTACTATATTATAACGTACTGTATTCTAAATATAATGCAGTTTCCATGTTCAAATTAGTTTCAAACGGTTCCGTAACATGACATTGACTAAATTTAATTGACCCCTTGAAACCCCTTAACTTTATATTTATTGTTTTATATAGGTCATCGTGACACACTAAACGTGGACTAAATTCTGATTGGTGGATGTTGATGCATTTTTAATTAATAATCCACGTCAGAAACTGTCCAAACCGGAAACTGAAAATGATGACTTCAGCAAGATGTAAAATATAGAATATAGAGATGATGTAGATGATCAGGATGATAAATGATGACAGTGTAGATGATGACATGTTTTAGATGACGTTATTATTTACGATAATGATAATAAGGCTTATGATAATGTAGTGATGATCATGACGATGATGACGATCATCATCATTGGTGTTGATGATGACAATAGTGTTGGGAAATGATCGGAAGGGTATATATATATATATATATATATATATATATATATATATATATATAAGAAAAGAGAGAGAGAGAGAGAGAGAGAGAGAGAGAAATACAAGCCACATATCCAATACAACTAGAGTGTAGACTCTTGTAGTGTCTCTATTTTCAGTAAATCTTTACTTGAGACGCCGCCCATGGACGCTGCTGCCACTGAAGTGGTTAATATTGTTTTCTGGTGGATCAAATCCTGGCGTGTCATCTTCATTAACCCGGCGAGGCCACTCGGAGACGAGTGCACGCGAGGCCTCCCCGCCGATGGCAGCACTATCAGACTATGCGATGCGTATTTGATTATGAATAAGTTATCGGCTT
>JAODUP010000015.1:1045000-1052500 GCA_025642065.1 Paralvinella palmiformis
AGGCCGTCACGTGATTGAACGTGGCTGGATTGGGCGACAGGGCATCAATTATCATACATTAAAATCTAATTAGACCCGACACCATTATAAATCAACTTATTTTTCGCTCTTGGAGACAGAGTTAGGCAGTCCGGTGCTGTCGTGTGAACATTATGATCCGGACATTAGAATGGGGGAGAAGTATTAAAGTCATTCTCGCAGTGACGACGATTTACGGATCCGGAAAGATGGATTCCACGTCGTCTAGCCGCCGCGCGTATCAATTAGCGGAGGGACTTTTAATCTGGATCCGATTGCGAAAAAATCCAGATTCCTCATTCGCGTGCGCACCGCCGACAACTCAGACCTCCGGAGCAGTGTTCTTTATCTGGGGAGGGGCGGCCAATTTCACTTCAAATTTACACATTTATAAATGACAGCCTCGATCTTAGCGCGTTCGCCGTAAAGAAGTGGACGGTGATTAATTTAGCATAAAATAAATGATAATCTGTCTATGATTAATTATTTACGGCCGCTGAACGTCGCTCCGAACGCAGCAACACGATCACATCTGACGGTTTTCGTAGAGAGAGCCGATCTCATCAGTTTAAACCGCAGCAGACATCCGTCCAACTGGAGCAGAGCTCGGCCAGGAAACTAGATAAACAAGTTGACAGTTCCGACTGGCCGCGTTATGTGTCGGATGATTGACGCAGCTGGCTGTATCTGATGTCGCTAGGAACGCGACGGAAACAGGTGGAATTAAACCGGAAACGTTCGATCAGTGCGCCTCTGTTTCCGCCATTCGGCGCCCGGTCACGTGATAGGCGAAGGCGGAACAGAGGCAATCATTTGTTTACCGATTGAGTTTATAATTAATTTACGCGCTTAATCGAATGATTAATGAATATGTCACGTTCGGGAACAGGTTTTTGAGCGACGTGCCGCCCGAGAACAGTAGCTTGCCTGGTCGGGATCCATTTCTGACAGAATTAATCACTTCTCGTATAAAGTTTGACGGCGAAAGTTTTTATGGTTTTTTTCTCCCTCCGGGAAAAAATTGGTTCAAAGCGCTTTAATCCACTCCACATGTGTCACTTATTGGGCAAGACAACTGACGAGGGTAGCATTGTAGCAATAAGTAGAGCCACTCCCCCCATCTGTCTTTCTTTTTACCATGAAACGCGTTTACTTGTCGTCAGCTTCATCACTCGGGATACCTGTTTATCCCGCGATGCATAAACCATCCCGTATTTCTAATGCGTCACGTATCACGGTTACTTTTGCTGTCGTGTGTTTCTCCTGACGTGATGCGGTGTGCTATATATACGAGATGACGTGTTAGTGACAGTATGACGTTTCCAGATCCATATACCACCTACCTACCTGGTTTTTAGCCATAATGGCCTTTTACCTGAGCATTCCCTATTCAGCGCCGGTTACTTACCTGGTCAGTCACCTGTAATGTATATAAATGCGCCTAACACGTTAGCCGTCAGTTACTATAAACCAGACAGGTAATCGTCGACAGATAATTAACGCGGTGTCCGTATTATGAAGGCAGCCACCGAGAGCCAGGATAGATCACATCGACGAGCGGATCCATCCAGAAAGCGTATCATTATATCAGCCATTTAAACCAGTTTTGGGACCTCGATCTATCTCTATCGGTGTCGTCAGACACATAGGTCCTGATCGGTCACTCTGTTATTATGATCTACTTAATAACAATGTGACAAAGTCGCTCTGACGGATGTCACATCGCATAGAACACGATGGCCGGCCATTAGAGTCGGGGACTAATTTAAAGGTGAGCTGACCAGATTGCTGACGTTAGATGGGGAGATGGGGGAGGGCGATGTTTTTGGGGGAGGTCAGATGACTGATATCAATTATGGCGACTCACGCCGTGGTGTATATAAATCTTATAATAGACAAGTTGATGACGTCATCTGTTATGGTTTATGCTAGTTCGGCCACCATTAATCGAGTTACTGGCGGATGGATATACGTGTAGAGAACGTGTGAAACGGTGTGGACGTACGGACATGGGCGTAGGTGTGATTTGAAAGATGCACGTAGACCGGCATTTACGTTTATAGCAACACACGCGCGCGCGTACACACACACAGACACACACACACAAACACACACACTTCAAGTTTAGACACGTGCACATACATACCCATAAAACGAAAGTAACACATGCATAACTACACACACGCTTCGACGCATTTGCAGAGTCGCACTCACACGTGTGCAAATAAATACAAATGCAGATATAACGTCTATATATATATATATATTTTGTTCCTGGTTCACTGAGCCGCGACATGAGTTTGTAATTGGATTGGGTTGGATTACTGTGGATTATGTGACTGTAATTGTACACTTGAAACAATATACACTTCGGGGAGTTGACCGTAGTATGGTTTATATAGACCTATACTCCAGACTTTGGCTCGGAGTACCAAGCTCCAATCGGAGAAAATGACATCCTTAGAACAGCCGAGATAGACCTGACCTATAAACTGTGGCGATGATGGCTCAGCTGTTAGAGTGGTGGACTATTACTTGGGACCTTCTTAGTTCAAATCTGCCTTTTGCGTACTCACGCACGTTTGTAAAGGACCTTAACTGGAGTTAGACTGATAACATACGTCTAAGCAAAGTTGTTATATATATATATATATATATATATATATATATATATATATATATATATACAGCAACAGATATGGCGAAACCGTAACAGTTTGTTGTCGAGCAATAACGCAGTACTGAGATAAAAAGGCAACAACAATAACAACAATAACAGCAGCAACAACAACAACACCAACACCAACAACACCCATTCCTCATCCGCCATCATTCACAACACCATCTCAGCTAGTTTAACTTCTGTAATACCAAATGTAAACCGACAGCATCCACTCAACTTAGAGAATCCTTATACCTAGTGTTGACGAGCTGCTCGGTACAGCGTTAAGCAGGAGAGCAATTAATTAGAAGAAAAAAAATGCAAATAACGCATTTAGTTAATCCATCATGTTTACTGCCTGGAAGCTTTCGTTTAATGGCCGCATAATGGGAGAACAATGCCATTAGTTAGGAGAAGACGTACCGCCCCCTCGACGGGAGGGCAGATAAGATGTAGTTGACCTTCGGTAAAATACCTTGTCATAATCATTTATTATAATGATCCCTCTACAAGGTGCTCTCAGCCATCCAGAGATTAACTCCAGGATTGTACGATGTCTTCGAACGCCCTCCGTCAACTTACCGCCGCCAACCGTCTTCCGCGCCCCCCGGAAGCCTAATGTACGATATATACATATATCAACCGCGGTTTTGGACGATCCTGATACCAGCTTATAGTCACTGATTTCCGGCTAACTCCTGATCACGTGACAAGGCGTAGAGGATGATTGTCTAAGCCGTAATGGCTGCCCGATGAACCGGATGTCTTTTCGATGTCGTCGAAATAGAGAATTCCTTTACCTGATATTCGATCAAGGATGCACCGATTTGAACTTCAGCTGTACGTTGCTTGAACACGTGGCCCGATAATCGGCCGGCCGCATCGAGATGTGGACGTGGTTAATAAGTTATGGAAAGTTTAAGTACGATTTTTGCATTTCCGGGAGGTTTAGCCAGGAGATAATCAATCAGTTCGACATAACGCTGACTAACTGTGTCGTTATACAAGTTATCGCACGTTAGATAGCGGGTGGTATTAATCGCACCTCAGTCGCCGCAACATAGATAACAGGGAGGGTGGGGGAGCGGTGGGGGGATTGAGGGTAAACTCAACGAAGAGTTTTGTTATTTATCATGAAGACGATTGTCTCTCTCGAGTTTCTGTCTCATAAAGAACCGTTATATTAAGTAGATGGCTAATTCTACCCGTAATTCAAATTCTTCCGGTCCCAATAATCAGCTTAGTTTGGCGGCCGGTTTTTTCTCCGAGCGCCGTTCATGAGATATTGATCCCGAACGATTTATGAAATAAGCAGATCGCCGGACCGGGATAGGTCCGCCATTAAATCAATGCACTTCGGCTGTTCTCGGATGCCCGGATGCCGTAGTAGCGCGACAAGTCCGGCCAAGACGCATCTAGAAATATTACTTGGAAAATAATATGGACGAGTATCGTTCTCGGCATCAGAAGGATAACGTCTGGATCTTTTGGTTCAGGATTACACTCACACATTAAACACTCTGCTCTTTTGTCCTGTTCTCGTGTCTAGGATGTCTTGAGTAAAATATGGGTAGCGAGGGGGGAAGAACCGAACTTAGCCAAGTGTTTTTGAACCGGAAAGTCGGCTGCAAGAGAACAAGAAAACGCCTCTTTCAATATGGCTGACGCCGCTAGTGTGGAGAGATTTCCGCCGTGTAACAGCAAGGACGCAGACTAAGCCGCGGCTTTGTAAGGGACTCGGCCGTAATAAATGGCATTCCGCCCGTATAATAACCTGTAAATATCTGATATTTACAATGGCCTCCAGTCTGGCTTAATGAGATGGTGGCGGCATAAGGTCAAGGTTGGCCGTGTATCACGCCGTTTTCTCTCTTCCGGTTTACTCGTGCGTCGTGAGTGGATGAACCGAAGACGGAGAAAGCGTCCGGTTGAAATTAATTTCGGACTCGTTTGCTAAGTTTTGGCAAAAGTTGGTAAGCTCTGAAAGGAAATTATCTTTACCGAAAAATAGCGAAATAAGTATCTCTCCATGGCCTAACTGGTAAAGCAGTTTGCAACTGACCTCTAGCACTAGGGTTCAAACGTCTGGATGCCGCTCGGACGATTTAGCTCGTCGTCTGCACAAAATTGGCCGTAACATAGCAACATTTACTTCACAACAATTTTAGCGCATACGCTTGTTTGTGGTAATTTTTATTTCTTCCACAAAGGCGTGAAATACTCCAGCCGACTCGCTGTTCAGGATCTGTAACTTGCCTTACGCCAAGTCATTTAAAAACGAGCCTCTAATCCAACACTCGCCCCGGGTTAGCCAGAGATTTAATTTATTATCGCTAATTCCCATTGCCGCATAAACGGATATGAATCATCAGTCGGTACTAGACGCTGTCATATTGTACACGCCAAGCCACCAGAGACGTCGCTGGTATTTTGCGTCGGCAAAAAGCCGTATTTTTCGGTTAGCCATAAAATGACTGATATCAGATGGGGTGGAAGAGCGACATGGATCCGTCTATACGGTAATCTATCCACGCTCTGCTCCAGATCTGCAGACAATCCATATTACAAAGCCGGATGCTAAAAGACATGGCCTGGTGGGAATGGGCTACGGGATGGCGTTCCCTTTGACTAGCATCCGTTCGGGATGCTTTCTATAAATCACGCCATCACCGTATCCTTATCACGGCTGTGATGGCGTCTCAGGATCAAACCCGTCTCTCCGGATTGCAGGTATCCGTTGCTATTTTCCGGGCCAATTCTACATTTCGTGTTCCGTTCTCCAGAGGATGAAGCCGGAGTTAGAGAACTCCACTGATGTACAGATACCAACGAATAACCTACTTCGACATGCCACTTCCGGGATGCCGTTTATCGCGTGTTTGACCATTATCAAGAAGGATTATTTTTCGTCGTGATTTGCTGCCATCTGGCGGCCTCTCACCGTCGCGAGATAATGAAAAACTGCCTCGGGTCATTTGGGGAAGGCGCGGAGCAGCCACGAGTCAGTTTATAAAGTTATCTGCTTCACGCATCACTTACTTGGCGGGACTCCGGGATCCGAGCAATGGCTATCATAAATGTCAGAAGGGATATTCATCGACGTCAAAAATGTTGCTCAAATTCGGCCAAGCCGCTTCCGGTAAAACACCGAGTCGCGGATTATAGCTTTAGCGAAGCAAGTTTCAGCTATAGCGACATTCCCTCAAACGGGGCATCCGCTAGACGTCAAAAGAAATTCCTCTATCTCGAGGAATAGTTTCTGCTCGATATCCGGAAGGCCATAATCTCTGTGTCTGGGCCTCCGAACCGTACCATCGCCGAAGGTCGTCTATCTCGGCTTGACCATCTTCGGTAGAAACCTTCATTATTATACAATAAAATACGGGATGCCCATTATTGGGCCGAGTCATCAGCAGTGTAGCATGAACATTTTAGGTAATTCTTCCATGTCTTATCGGTTCCTTTCATCTGCTATCTGGCTACCATTCTATTATCTTCAAGCTCGGTTCTCTCTAATTTTCGCCGGTTTTTTTTTAGAAGCGAAGATCGGATTTATTCCTTCTTTGCCAGTCATTTCCGTTCCCCGTCCCCACCCTCCACCTCCAACGCCACCCCCCAACACACAGAGGACACTGTATTCGCTACATTGGACCGACCGGAGTAGACCAAGAGCTGTGTATCTCTGCCACGTGAGAGATAGATAGAGGGACCGGACCATCTTCTACCATCTTCCGATAACGTATGATGGCCGTTTGAACTCGTGGCAGACAAGCCGTGTACTGGGATTGCGTGATTGCTCCGATATTGGCCTTGGATTAGATCTAATTTATAGCAGCCGTGTATTAGACGCTGGCCACATCTATAGCTCCCGATGTCACCAGTTCTATACTGGACGGTAATGAAGGAAAAACTCAGCTCAGGCTAACCGCGGTTCGACTCCATCTTCTTCAGATGTTACGTAACATCGACGAGACTTTGATCGGCTTACAGAATCTTGGCTGACCACTTTTTTCAGCACTCGTGCGGGTGGGATTGGGTGGCTGTGATATTAGGTTCTATTAATCCGATAACGAAATATGTACGCGTGTAATAGAGATTATTATTGAGTCACTGTTATGTATGATTGGCAATTAATTGCTTGGTTCGAGTTAATTTCTAGATGTAGATAAAATCCAATCTTTGACCAATTATGGTATTTTTTTATATTTGTTGACATATGATCTGGCCTTAAGGTGTTGACGTATGGCAGTAGTTCAGGGAAGTTCTGGGAAAAATCCACATCAGACAAGTTTTGCACATTAAAGTAAGTGAACCAACTGCAGTGTAGGTTTTTTTTATAGATTTGTTTGATGTATTTCGATTATAAATTAGCCAGAATAATGTGGATTATTTTTAAAAAGATTAATTGTTCATATCAGTAATGTATCTAGTACCTATAGTAAAATAAATATTTATCACCAGATGTCGTTTGTTCGTTAGGTTGCTTATTTATCAATCTTCACCTACTTCCACCTACTTCCTCCCACTTCCCCCCACACACACATACACACACACACACACACACACACACCAAATATATGTTTGCAATGGTCTAAGCCCTATTTCTATAACTAAGTGGAGTCACTTATTTCCTGTAACTTTTCATAAGCTGGCAACTACTTTATCCTTATAAGACTCGGATACAGTAAGCGATGATAATTAATGTGTTTGTATAAGGATTAAAGACGTAGACAGGACAATGTCTGTCTCTGTATCAAAGGCACTACTGCCGTCTCTCTCTCTCTCTCTCTCTTATATATATATATATATATATATATATA
>JAODUP010000015.1:1055000-1087500 GCA_025642065.1 Paralvinella palmiformis
TCTCTCTCTTTATCTCCACGTCTTTCTCTGTCTCCACATCTCTCTCTCTCTCTCTCTCTCTCTCTGTCTGTGATACTATCGACCAATCATCTGCTCGCCTTTATCTCGCTCGTTATGTTCCATATTTACGAGGCGTCAACAAAAACCGACTTAAACATATTCATGAAATATACACGAGATGCGCGACGAATTTGATAAAGAGCGTTGTCTCGCGATGATTACAACACACACACACAAAAAAACACACACACACAAACACACCTAACAGTGTGACCAGCTAGACATCGAGATCTCCAGACGTGACTGGCTATGATATGCCTTGATTAAGTCTAGCTGCTGGCATTATGTGACCGTCGGACAGCCAGCCACAGCCTGAGAATGCTTCGGGATCTTGGCCAGCTCCTGATTGACGCCTCATATTAGAAATGTGGCGCTCGATGATTAATGAACAAGGCTGGCGAGCAAACAACGCTGACAGAGCGTGATTTATACTCGATGGAATGAAACATTCTGACGATCGGCATAACTTAAGGACATTCTTTATGCCAAGAAGAGATGGATTACAGCACGGACGGTCCAGTGGACTGGGAGGGACCGGTCTATTGTAAGGGATAGATGTGTTGACTTACACGGATGGACTGTGAGCGAGCGAGAGATGTGCTGTGACGGCTGGCTAGCAATGAAGAGTGGGAGAATTTTGAGGGATGGTTGACTGGGGCGGTTGATTGGACTGGGGCGGTTCGATGGGCTGTGAGGGTTGAGTGGACTTTGAACATCGGATAGAACGTTCAGATTTGGTGAATTGATTATATTCGTCATTTGTGAGAATTATGTGGACTGTGAAGCGTGCATGTGGACTGTATTGAAAGAGTAAACTGTTGGGGGAATTTCTATCGCTTATCGACTGAGATCACACTGAGAAATCATCAACGTTGCTTGGACTGTGAGGATTAGATGGATTGATAGAGATAGGTGGACCGAATGGAATCAACTGACTGTAATGTGAAGGATTGTTGGACTTTCAGCAAAGGATGGACCGTGATGGATGAGTGAGATGGGGTGAAGGATGGCTGGAATAGTGGTATTTAGTTGATTGTGAGGTATGAGTCGAGTGAAACGCCAAGTTGGACTTCGAGGAATAAGTGGACGGTGTGGACTGTGTGAGAACGAGTAATTACTTGTATGACCTGTGATGGATTGTGAAGAGTATGTGGATTGTGAGGATTGAGTTAACATTTAGAATACGTTATACCAGTGAGGATTGTTTGTACCGTAAACTGTCTGTAGGGTGACTGGCTGTAATTACTCGGTGCAGCTTGGACTGTCCGGTCTGTTCAAATGGTACTAGCTTCGGGATCTGGGTGGCCCATAGACTGTAAATAGTGGACTGGCTGTAATTACTCGGTGCAGCTTGGACTGTCCGGTCTGTTATGAATCGAGCGGACCGTGAAGGAGTTGGTAGACTGTGAAGGTTACATGGAGTGGGAGTATGGTAGTCAGTCATAAGTTGTCTGGCCGGGCTGTGACACTCATGTAGACTGGATAGATGATGAATGTGAATGGCGGTTGAATCGAATGAAGAAGGATTGATGGACCGGGAGCAAGGATTTCATTGAAATTGTGGGCTTGTGAAATGCTGGCTGGACTGAAAGGTCTACACCTAGTGGGTGTTTCCTCAGGGAATACAGAGACTAGTGATGGATAATTCTGAGTGTCATTAATATCATGTTATGCGACATAATATCGTCTCCCCCTCCCCTCCTACCAACACAATAATACATTCTGTACATCAGCATCACGATAAGAGTGTGTTTCCATGTATTTTCGCTCCACGCCATTCATCAATACTGCCGTGTTACCTTATGACTGACCCTAAGTTTAATATCAAAACTGATATCACCATAAGGCGGTGCTTTATATGTTGTGAATCCAGGACCTTCTCCGGAAGGATGCCGGGCCCGAGGCAGGCCAACCAGTGTGTGGCTCCAGAAGCCTTATGATTAGATTAACATAACTCGACCCCGCACGTGGTCTCCACAAAAGTGGGTCCTTCACAAAAGTCGAACCCGTTTCCATATACTAGTAATGATAGTTGTAATGACGAGACCAAGGACCTAACTCATTCAGGATAAAGGAACTTTTAGCGAAATAAAAATCAAATAATAACACTGACCAAAGATAATTAAGAAAATATAAAAAATCTCAGAAATCTCCTTTCATAGGAAAGATTCTGAGAAAGTAATGAAGACAGCTTTAGGATAACCAAATAATGAAAGACAGCCAATAAAAACACCTTTAACAATTCAAATCATCAACGAGACACATACGTTTAAAGGACGATACTGTGTCACAATAATAGACAACCTATCAAGCTGATCGGTTGTCTATTTATGCGATGTATCATATAGTTCTTAACCATCTCCTCTGTTCTAAGCACTTCACAGTATGGTAAACTCTAAGGATGTTATGCATCTACTAATTAGAGGTCCATGGTCCACAGTAATCCACCACAACCCAACGTCGGCTACGTGACTCACCGCTCAGCCAATCAGAAGTCACGCTATCGGTGATTAGCCGACGGCTGGATTCGAACGGTGGAACAATTTCTAGTAGCTCACCATTACTCTGGAGCCATTACGATTCAGTACAGTACTGTTACAAAAGACGATTAATTCTCTATTTTTGTCAGCCATGTTACATAAAGGTTACCTACAGAATATTAATCAAAGAATAACTCTCAACCTGATACAGCTAACCTTCTTGGCACATCTGGATGATGTTCGGGATCAGTTCATATAAATAACTCATTAACTATACACAGTCGATACGTCCTATTTCAACTGACCAATCAACACCCGAACACCCCTCCCCCCCCCCCCCACCACTTCCAATTTCTTGCACAAATCATCGATCCGAGTCATGTGTCTTCTTCATCTAAAAGTAGAAATCTCCTTAAAATAAAATGAGAAATTACCACTCAAAGAAGTTATAAATAATTAAACTATAAAATAAAAATACGTCATCCGTTCGTAGTATCGTAACAAGAGTAGATAGACAGCTATTAGATGTGATGATTTTAGGTACAGAAGTTGACTCGTTCCGGTGATGCCTTGCCACAAATCCTCTCATTATACCGGGAGATGACAACAACTCGTTATTACGTCCATATCTATCTGACCAACCACGACAATGGTACACTTTATTCTTGCGCAAAGCGCAACGATAAAGAGCTAATTTTAAACATAAAATTCCTGCGCCACTAGAAGAACACGTAATAAATTTCATTTTATGCCCGGATTATGTGGATAATGTCCGGTGCCGGATCTTAAGTATTGCTGCGTTCTATTGTCCCTGGATCGGGTTCCGGGTTTTTTCCTCCTCCATCCAGTTGTAATTTATTGCTCTATTGGCTCGCAGTGTCAGCGTTTCTCGGCTATGTGCTGAACAGCCACTTAAGAGCGGAGATCAACTCCAGAATGTGTTTACTGTTTTAAAACTGCGACAGAACCCGCACGGTGGCGCTGTGTGGCCGAATCCAGATTTACGAGGCCGCCAGGGGATGATGTGATAGGTCTTGTGCGGCATTGCACATCTCTCGACGGCGCCACCTGTCGACGAGCACAACTTCCACAACCCCACCCGCCGGCCAACACCCGCGATGAATCCAGACTGCGCCGGATTGCAGGAAGTCGACCAGAAGATGGCGCTGGACGTTGCACCGGCCAGAAAGGGTTCACTTCCTAAGTGTTTCAATTTCCGGCGCGTCGAAGCTGGGGACGAGTGTGCCATTGTGAAGTGGTCGGAGGTGGAAATGACAGCAGTATGTCAGTTTATTCACGGTCCAGATATCACCTTCTAGGTGTCTGATACCTGTAAATTGGTTCCTCTCTGATGACGCGTCTGGTCACGTCACACGACACGTCGACTCCCGTACCGAGGCCGTGACAGATGTGACGGGAACGTGTCCGTAAATTTACATAATTTTGATCCTCGCAAATTGACCAGTCATTGCTTCATTCGTCATTGAATGGGGTTTAGAGGACGCGTTGGCAACTAGCTATAAATGTCCTCCCTTTATTTAACTCAGCCGTTCTTTAACTGTCCATTGTCCCAGCCCTTCCATCTGTAGATCATCGACTCTGGCTGCTGCGTTCTCGTAAACAAGTGGCAACCGGAAGTACGAAATAAACTCCATAACACGCCAGCTGGTAACACCTCATCCGGGAGGCTGACTGCACTGAACAGCCCACTCCGATGACCCCTGTATGGTCCATTTGGGTGCTCCAGACGGCATCCAGCTGGCCTCCGGTTACCAGCTGGGCTCAAGACGGGGGCCAGGAGTCAGGAAGAGGGCAACGGCGAATGCAGAGAAGACGGGAAACAAATTGTATTTGTCACCATAAAATCCAACAGCGATCGCCCCTGTCTCACGCCGTCGGGATCAGAGTTCAGCGAATATTTTCCAGAAAAGGGAGAAGGTTTGCCACCGAGCCAATTATAGCCATACACCTGGTCGAATGCCGTCAGAATGGGCACAAATAAGATAAGATGCGACAAAATAGCACGCCCACATCAGGGGCGAGTGAATCAATTAGACTGATAGCCCTGACATTAAATATCTCATTCGCCGTGATAATATCGAATTGGCATTAACTGTTCCTGCCGCCGTGACGCGTTTTGCATTATGACGTTAGTGGGACGTGACCATGAAATTGGATCACGTAAATAGTCGGCCATTAATGGTAGGCTCTCTTTGGTGATGGGGGAGGGGGAAATTCCCGTGTGGTCCCCCTTCCAGAGTCAGACGCCATGATGTGAGATATGGCGTAGCAATCCGGGCAACAATATAACATTTTGCAGACTTCAACCACCGATGTTTTATTTCACAATTTGTAATCTTTCGCCGTCTAGGCGAAAATAAATATGCCTTCAGCACAAATAGGCCTCCTTCATTTTATTTTTTGAACACTTACAGCCTCCATCTCGGCTCGGCGGCGGGGGGGGGGGTTCTGTGTGTGTAGCTAGAGCTCTGAGTACTATTTGAACACATCAGTTATTGTCAACAAATGTTATGTTTGTTGGTCTAGCGGAAGTACTTCTGCTCGGAAGATGAATGGGCAGGGATAAAACTCGGCATGTCGCTCAGTCGATCGAATGCTGTATATCTGTACAAAAAAAAACAGTTCTGACATAGCCATTTGCTGTATGTTTTAACGATCTCGTGTCCCCGCACACACCGCCCCTGAGTCTCCGATCGGTGTCCAGTCCGTCCAGCCTCAATCCTGGATATTACAAAATCTGGTGAGGAGAATGTACAAATGCGGACCGGAGAGTGCATTTCTTGGCATATCCCTATTTATAAGTGGACAGATAAGGTGGCTACCGTAATAATAATAATAATAATAATAATAATAATAATAAAGGACGGTGTGTATGTGCTTGTGCGTGTGTTCGCGTGTGCGTGTGTGCGTACGTACGTGTGTCTTCGTGTTTGTGTGTGGAACACTCCCATTACAAAATTCCCATCTCTCCTAATGAGAAGAAATTGTTTGACAGATTGTTTAACGAAGTAACAAACAGACATACAGAATGACAGACAAATGGGCAGACAGACGTGGTAGATAAAGAACAAAATTCCCCCCCGCCCCCCGCAAACTATGTATAAAGTACACAAACTTCACATAAAGCAATCTTCCTGCGTAAAGACACCGAAAAACAGATCGATCTGAAGTAGTTCATCATTGAGCGTCAGTTCATTTAGATATCTATCCATTTCGTAGATTCCCGGACCTCGTACACCGAAGTCATCATTAAATGTTCAGGATTGCATCTAAGCCATCACTATGCCCGAGATCTGTCATGGCTCTCTCTCTCTCTCTCTCTCTCTCTCTCTCTATATATATATATATATATATATATATATATATATATATATATATATATATATATATCACTGAGTACCCCCCTCAGACAAACATAGAGCCAGAATCTCCTCTCCTAACATCGATTTACAACTTAGTATTCCGATGGATGGAATCTCAACACCGAAATCAAACGAGCCAGATATCAGCAAATGAAATGTCGAGAGTATTGTCGATGTACAATGTAATCAGTAAGACAAGATGCCATTGGCAGCAGGCCCCCATTTCCTCGTCACTTCATGGCATCTACAACATGCCAAGGACAATTTATTTCGGGTGCCCTGAATCTTCAACGAACAACGGTTTTTCTGCCAACTTTCGTCGTCCCGTGTCCTCGAGGAAGGATGTTTTTCTATTCTACTTTATTTCTGCCGATTTACTCATTTTAAGAACGCGTTACTGGTTTATGCCGACCGTTGGCCGTCGAGCCATGTTAGCTGCTATCCGGTTTACGCGATTATCGCCGTTTTATTATTATGCCACCAGGAACAAACCCGTAACTCGCATGTCCGATTTCCAATCAACGTCGATCAGTTCATTTGAAAACTGAACGCGGCAATCGGCTCGAACAAAACACACCTCTTGATGGAAAAACGAAATCTAGCGGAAAACGGCCCGGTTTGGAGCGTGAAAGGTTTTCGGTGAAAGGTGCACGGAAAAAAAGGCGCCCCTCCGCCCGACCCCCAAACTCCACCCCATTTTCGGTGTGCGACTTGACGGAAGCGATTCCCCGTAAATGGCGAACAATTTGAGAAATTGCATTACGTCGACACCGCTTTTGGTGTACGGGCTATCGGCGTACGTCGGACAGGGATCGTCGGTGAACTTAATGAGGACAAATTGATGCCATCTGTTTTTATCTGTTATAGAACATCTCCCCCTTTGCGTGTGCCATCCGTAACGTTCGGGCGATAATTAGCAATCTGGCGTCGGCAGACAAACAAATGATGATGATGATGGTGATGATGATGATGATGATGATGATGGTGATGGTGATGGTGGTGATAATGATGAGTTGAGTTGAGATATTTAGCATCGGCGCTGATCACACTTGGAACATCGAACCAACAACTTAGTGGTTAGTAGCGGAGTACACAACAACAACGATGAGGACGACAACAACAACAATAACAACAGCGACAACAACAACAACAACAACAACAGTCCCAGTAATGGAGGGATGCCAATTTGCCGACCAACTTCGACTAATGCCAAACGCCCGGAGAGTAATTGAATATGTTGTTGATTGTTATTGCAGGAGATGCCAGCTCGGGCTTGGCCTACTCGTCTATCGTCTGTAAACATCGCCATCCAATTGTTGTCCTCCGATTCGCTTCCTCTCGCTTCATCTCCGCTTGACCTTGCCGCCAAAAGGACGAACGGCCATCTCTTAAATCCCAAGTAACACTATACGGCCGTGGACGGAGTAGATCGGAAGGCCAAACCAGTCTCTTGTCCTATTGATCTCCATCCAGTTATCAACCATCAATCTCCGTATCCTACCAGCGACGCTCATCCCTGGTCCGGGACAGACTCTCACGATTGGGATATTGTTGACCATCTTCCGGTGGTGTATCGGTGTGCCACGTGGCCGTCACTCGTGACGTGTGGCTCGCGCCGAGAATTAATGTATCGGATCTGTGAAGGAATTGACGTTCCGTCGCCAGTTTATAATGACTTGAAACTGAAAGCCGAAGAGGCGAAGTTAATTTTCTCATATCATCCGCAAGAAGTCCCTTCATATATCTCACCCACGGATCGCTGGCTTCTTTAAATCGTCCATCAGGCTCCAAAAGGAGACAAGGACACACACACACACTCTCTCTCTTTCTCTCTCTCTCTTTCTCTCTCTCTCTCTCTCTCTCTTGGATGAGGACTAGGGGAAGGAAGAGGATCAGGAAGAGGACGAGGAAGAGTCACGCCATCGTCATGGTTATTCCAAGTTGTCTTTCAGTGTTATTCGTCCTTTTTCGTCGGTTGTCCTGTAGCGTTAGACGTCCTTCAGTTCAGGCTGTCCTTAAAGAGAAGCCGTCCTTAGTACCGGTTGTCTCCTGACTCTGACTGGCCCATCATCTCTCTCTCTCTCTCTCTCTCTCTCTCTCTTTCTCTCTCTTCGTGTGTGTGTGTGTGTGTGTGTGTGTGTGTGTGTGTGTGTGTGTGTGTGTGTGTGTGTGTGTGTGTGTGTGTGTGTGTGTGTCACCAGGGTGCCTTTGGCTTATGTGGAAGGGTTAAAGCGTGTATTTCGCCGTCCGGGGAAGAACTGTCAGATCAAACCATTCATCTTCGTCTCGTTTGAGCTCACGTCAAATCGGCCGGCCGCCGCCTCGGGGAAGCCAGAAGCTGTCATACTATCACTGGCGTTCGAGCCTTTTTCTGATCCTTCCATTCGCTCACGCTCGGCTAGTCTTCCCTTCCGTCGTTAGTCTACATAACACACGGCCGACGTGTAGGCTACTTCTGTAATGGAATGGCCGAGAGAGAGAACACGGCAAGCCAACAGCTAAAGTACCAACATCGAAATGGTATGAGGCGTAACCTATCTCATACCACATTACCGCTCCACATACGGATCCCCTCCGTTAAACTGATGTTCTTGGGACACCCGCCGCCCCCCCCCCACCATTCACCCAACCACCTACCCACCGACCCAGCAGCCAAAAAGTAACTACCTCATACTGAAATCAATCTCACTCTTCCAAAACATCTGCTCATTTCAGCATTCCACGAAACTGCATCATTTAATTAAACTCCAAGCACATTTGTCACCTTTACCAAATGTGATGGTTTTGTCTGTGTATGTCTGTGTGTGTGTTTTGTGTATGTGTGCGTGTGTGCGTCTCTCTCTCGCTCTCTCGCTCTCTTACACACACACACACACACACACACACACACACACACATATATATATATATATATATATATATATATATATACATACACACACACACACACACACACAGACACACCCTAACACAGTTAAGCTGTGTATTATATTGACATAGAACTGTTATTAGTGGTCGCTATGGACCAAATGTTATCATAATTGTTGTATTAACATCGTCATCTGTTCTATTTAGAGATACAACACATTAATACCGTAATTCCTATCCCATCTCTAATGCTACAGTCGCTGATGTGTTCTTACCAGAATATGTCTGTCACACAACATCAGTCACATTCAACTCACCATTGGACGGATATCTAGAAAAATTGCTAACTATATTGTGGTCGCCGTGGTAAAGTTATCAGATCCAGAATGAGTGAGCATATCCAGGTTCAAAAGGCTAATAACTGGAAGACGTTATCAGCGGAAGTTATTAGATTAATGATCACCGCCACAATATGACTAAAGTCGACCTCTGGAATTGAATATAAACTTCCTGAATGGACTAAGATGGATCCTTTGATCCGGATCAAGTTGGCATCGAATTTTGCTTCGGACGATAACGTCAATAAAAGAATAACAAAATAAAGTAACTTTCGGTCGAACCTCTGCGGCTTCCGGCTTTGGCCGTCTTTCGCCGAGATCCAGAATTCTTTTATCAATAACCACGCCGTGACCATTCCAGCAGAAGAGTTGAAATGATAACACCGCTGTCATTGTTAGGGAGAGTGGGACGAGACAGGAAGAGGAGCGGAGATAGTGGCTCATGGACGACGAGATATGGAATATAATTGTGTGGTCAGGCCGGTGAACGCCTAACTCCCTGCTGATGTTGTTAAACACTTCCCGGATTCCGGTATGCGGCCTATATTGGCCGGAAAAATCTCCAATATTTGACCACTTCCACGAGGTCATTTGCTCAGCGACGGGATTGACCCCCGTCCCGAGCGCCGTGACTGGTCCAGAGAATCGGACTCTGGAAATGTTATTACATTATACTGGGTTGCTTCATAAACGTAATCATATTTGACGGCAAAAGCCACCGAGTCACCGAGGGATTCTTTGCCAACTGAAAGTTCAGAGGACTGTGGTACAGCAGAAACGGGGATGTGGGGGTGACTTGGGAGGATGAGGGGTGCTGAGAGATGAGACTGGCGAACACTAGGGATATGAGGACTAGAGACTGGAGTGAACGGAGAAGTGGGTTTTATGAGACTCGAACATTGGTGATGGGGGTATTGAGCTCAGATGAGACTAGAACATTGGTGATGTGGGCATTGAGCTGAGATGAAAGTAGGGAGTTGACGATGTGGGCATTGAGCTCAGATAATACTAGAACATTGGTGATGTGGGCATTAAGCCCAGATGATACTAGCGCTTCGGTGATGTGGGTATTTAACTCAGATGAGACTAGAGCATTGGTGATGTGGGCATTTAGCCCAGATGAGACTAGGCAGTTGGTGATGTGGGGATTGAGCTCAGAGGATCGCGCGCGGATTCGTCATCGCCATCCTGGAAATTAAATAGACATCATTTTGTTGTTATCGTTGTTATGGCATGCAGTTGAACAGCCTCCGGTGGTACTTGATAGAGAGGGGGGGAACGGTGAAAGCAGCTGACATGCAAATATAAAAAATAAATAGTTGGATTTGCAATATCCACGGACACTCGTGTATATATATATATATATATATATATATATATATATATATATATATAACACACACGCACATTTCTATGAAAGCAGTGAGGGTGTAGTGGGAGGGAAGAGTGACACGGACCGACAGAGCGATATTTAGAAGAGAGAAAAGAACGGTGAGTGATAAGACCAAAATCTATCAATATTGGAACAAAAACACGGGCTAAGTACGTGAAGGTGACAGGTCAGATCGAACGTTCTGCTGTCTAATGCCAAGAAAATACCGTTTTTGATGTCCTCATACGAATGGAGTCAATTGGTCTTTGTACATCGTCCCGTCCCGTACTACTTCGTGGAGATGGATAACAAAAGGAATTAAACACAAACCAATATTCGTTAATTGGACTCCAGAACGGCTCTATCTTTGTAGCCTGGTTTCTGCTACGGGCCGCAATCGATGGACATCGATTATCGTATTTCTGGCCGCCACACAAACCCCCCAACGACACACGGCCGCTCTCTCCCCGCTCTAGTAAATTTACGATGGCCTCCCGACCAACATCCCAAATCCCTCCTTCTATCATTGGCGAAGGTTATTGTAAACCGGTCGGTTAATTCGAAGTAACGGCATTTTGTCAGTGACGTCACTGTCGCTGACAACATTCACCCCCCGGCACAACCCCCACCTATTCCCCGGCCGATAAAACTAAGCTGAAGCTTAACCGATCGGCTGACGTCATAAAGTTTGTCATCGGCTCATAATGACGTCATGATTTACTGGACGCGCTCTCCGTCCAATCGGGTGTCGTGCGGCATCGTGTGCGGCGGCGGCTAGTGGTCGGAAATTCCGGATTTAGGCCAGAAATCCGCCGTTAGCCGTCTAATCTACACATGTAAACATCCGGGCCTCACGCCGAGCCATAATGGAAAACGAATTATGATAAATCGTCTCCGACAACAAAGGAACTAACTCCTCTCACGTGATATACGACTGTGGAAATATCCAATTAACAAACAATTATTACGCCGCTGTCGACGCGGGCATCATCGGCTTGGCTAAGGTTTTTACTGGCGGCGGGGGTTCTCACCACTACGAAACTCGTCCTCCGGATCTTAATCCAGGTTTACCTGCAATATAATAAATTTCATGAAGCGGGATAATCCTGGACGCTAGCGGTCGAGTTACCGGGGGCGGGGTCCCAATTCCATTCCCCAATCCCCCGGTCGGTATTACCCCCGGCCGCACCCATATCCCAGAGTCTTATAATCTATTCTCGCCCAGCTTCCCTAAATCCGGGAGGGTGACCAATTCGCCGGGTCACAGCCGAACTCAGTGCCTCCAAACCCCGGCCGAGTGCTTCGGACACGAGAGGGCGCTAAGACCCGGACGAACGAGAGGCATTTCTTAAGTTAATTAGCCACCCGGGAGGCATGCTAGCTGTTGGTACTTTGTCTCCGGTGGAATCTCGATGATAATTGAATTCCTGCCGAGCAGATAATCTGGATTACAATGAAGGGATGGGGGGCGGTAACCCCGGACTTAATGCGCTCGGACGAGGACAAACGAGTCGCGCTACAGACGAGAGACCAGAGGGGAAGCCTGAAGATAGGACAAAGCGAGGCCATCTTCCATTCTTCCACCTCGTTATCTGGCTCGGTGTCGTGTTTTGGTTAGCTCTCTCTCTCTCCCTCCCATTTCGCCCCCCCCCCCTCTTTATCTTTCCCTACCGCGACTTGGCTCGATTGACGGGTCCGATAATGGGCCGATGTTTCACGGCGTTTCCAGAGCCCCAACAATCCGTCGTCCTTTGCAAGTAGTCGCCAGGAGGTAGGCCCCGTAGGTGAGGTTTCTTTGGCCTGCTCCATAAGAAGGAAGGGGCTCTTTGGCTACTCAGACCAATTACTACACCTCGTGTATATAGTACAATAGAGCCACGGTATCTTTTATGGAAAGGATGCAATCGCTAAGCTTAAGAATCCCAGCCCATTATAAAGGTAACAGTGACCAGCTGTTTGAGTTATTGTTAATTGGGCATAAAGGAAATATAAGTAAGGAAGGCGTACGTTTCAATGTGAGTACGCTATTCCGCTCTCCGCTCCAAACACCCGAACATCCCCCCCAACCCTCAGGGCGTGTCTTTGATTCTACCTGGGACCATTCAGATTATTTTTACCTTGTTAAGGATCTCGTTTCATAACAGATTTCTCCACCTATCGCCATCGTAAAGGCACGGCACCGGAAGTAAGCAGTGCAGCCTCGGGCATGCGCGTCGTACACAATCGGCAGTAATCAGCTGAAATAAAACAATGTTATTAGTCTTCGCGGTTATCGACGAGGAATTTAAGTCTGGCATTAATTTCAGCGTTTTTTCCTCCTCCAATCAACAGACGATTGTTCTTGGCCATCGAGCGAGCTGTCAGCTTTGGTGGCATCTCCTGATAGACCGAGATAACGTCACTGTTATATCGATAACTGCTTCCCGTTGGCGGAACCTCGACGGGGAGAGAGGAAAAAATCCGGGAATTGGATCGTTCGGATGCAGCACGTGTACGATTATAACTATTCGATGACGCCCCGATATTGGAGGTAGTTTAGAGGAATTCCGCTGCGGGTCGGCCTAGCCGCTAGACGGCGCTGCTGAAGGTTATCGAACCCATTAAGGAAATGCACAGAAAACTATCGGCTAAGCTCGGTATCGGGATACCAGCGTCGATCGTTGCGACTTTGGAGAGGATCGATGTCGAGAGAAGCGTCCACGTCCGGGAACGTGCTCCAGACGGTCGCGTCACGTGTCGGCGCATGACAGGATGATATTTGTCGGCGGTGAACGATTCTCCGGGTCAGCTCCAATTGACGATAATGACACTTCATTTGGACGGCGAGTGGCCTGAAGAGGGAGCCACCAATTAGGAGAGGAGCGCCACCAAGAAGCTACTGATTCACAATCACCTCGGGTCGTCTTCACTGAGAGTTCGTCCCCATTCGGACACCATATTTATCGTCCGCTGTCAGGTGGGACCATTCCGTGTAGACCTCCGGCGCCGGGGTACGATATGTAAGATCAGATGGGTAACTGGCTAGCTGGTTGGCTGGTTGGGCGGGTGGTTGGTTGGCTGGCTGGCTGGTTAGATGATTCGATGGCTCGGTGGCTGGTTATATGATTTGGTTAGATATGTGATTGGTTGGTTACCAAGTTAGTTGTCAGCTAGGCTGGTTGGATGGTAGGGCTGGTTAGATAGCTCGTTGATTAGATGGCTGGTTGGTCAAGCGATTGGCTGTTTAGATGGATGGCTGGTTTGCTGGTTAACTGGATAGCTGGATAGCTGGTTGGCTGGTTAGATGGGTTTGGTGATCATCAGGTTATAGGCGGATTGCATGGAGAGGACTCACCACTCGGTTGATATGGTTCGGCGGAATTTCTCCAATCTCCGGCGTCTGACCTCCGATTTGACCTTCATTAGTGTCCCAGTCGGGTATAATGAGGGTATTGGATGATTAACTTATCTGTACGTCACCTTAGCCGAGCCACGGTAGCCTTTCATCAAGCCGTTTATTCCCTCAGGTGACCGACTCCTACACGGGATCGCTCCAAATATCAAAGCTTGGCTCGCATCGACTCCGTTCCGTCGCCAGAAGGATTTCTTCCCAGAATTCACTTAGCCCGATGTCGTAACCTCAACCCGCCACGCTCTCATATCCCGCAGTAAATTAGCTCCGAGGCCATGATGGTTCGCCCGTTCGCAGGATGGGGGCGTTTTCCGGGAAGGGCTACGCGTCCCGGCGAAGCGGAAGCGATTCCATTTGGCTCCGACATTATGTCCCGACCTGTCTCGGACCTTACACAACGTATCCAGACGTACAGAATACGATAGAGACACTGCGTCCTCAGAGGGAAAACAAGCGTTTCCCCTCCCGGCGCGCACACACACCACTCTACCCTCCTCCCACCCGACCGACCGACCGACCATAAAGTACCAGCCGTAACATGGGAAGGGGAAAATCTGATCATTAAAACATAAATCATCGGTTAACCGTTGCCCGCCGCTTTCGCCATTCGTCGATGGTGTGGCGTTCCGGGTCTCGAAGTGGTAGCCATCGGCTCAGAAACGCGCGCAGGACGTGTAAAATATACGTCAACCGTCCGGAATTATGGATAGATTTTGTTGGCCTATTTCATTGACATCAACACCATAACTCGGACTGGTTCGAGGCGCTCGGAACGAAAATAGTCCGGTCAGGAAGCTCGGTAATTATTTCCGGGCATGTGTGTTTGATTATTTCCCGGCTAAGATCTCGTTTTGGCCGTAGTTTCGTAAACATGCCGCTAATTAAAACGCGGTGATTGATCGCGCGTAAATACAGCGAGTATACAGACGGGTGGGTTGGGGTAACGCGGGGGGAGTCCGGATTTGGAGAGGGCCGTTGGAGAAGATTTCTCGTCGGTCGTACCGTACCGAGATCCGGTATTCAACCGACGGGCGACTTACCAATAATAACTGATACAAAGCCGCGGCTATATAATTATATCCTGTGGGCGAAGTATCGGAGATATTGAATAAATCTGCATTAATGCCTCGGGTATCAGCACGACTTTGCCCGTCCCGGCGGAGCTATCACCTAGCCGAGAGACAATGGCAGGTTAGGGCTCGTCTTCCACGGTATGGCTGTACTCAGCCGATGGCTGCAGCTCTCGGCGGCAGCGGTGGCGGTGGCTCAGCAACGCTCGGCCGCCGATCGCGACCACCGACGAACGGACTGGACTAGCCGCTTCTTTATGACTGATGTCTTCGTACGGGGTCATGAAGTGGCTGCCATAAAGCCGGTCACAGTCATTCTGTGTGTTTATATATCGATGGTCATTACTGTGATTCGCGTCCAGCTAACGGTGTCGCCATCTATGTGGTGGTCCCGTTGTATTGGCCGTTTGTTCTAACGCCGATAAACAACCAGCACCAATAAATCTACACACGTGTACCACTGAAGATAAGATTTGGGTTAGAAATTCGCCGGCGGGGGTGGTTTGGCATGGGCCAGCACCAGAGGGGGGGGGGTTGCCATGGGCCTATTCCAATACTGAGGGAAGATTTATTTGAGAGGTATAGGGGTATGGTCTCCGATTGGAATGGTATCCGGTTGAGGTATATATTTTTAGGACATCTTACTAACATTTTGCCATCATCATTACTACTGTCCAGGGCCGTTTTGGTTCCTCAACAGCCGGGATATTGAATGGGAAGACTCTCGGCGTGGGAATAATGAGGTGATTGAAAACTGCCAGCAAATATCAATTATGACACAACGTTCTGCTTAGTGACACCGAGAAATAGAGAACGAACCACTCGTGCTCTGTCCGTCGATAGCACCTCATCAGCGAGACAACTCAGCCGTGAAACTACATCCTAGCAGACATTATGTCCTCTGTACTACTTATACAATGGCGATATGGGCTATTGTCTGTAGGGATGCCGATATCCTGGCTAAGAGCCCTACTACGGTGTCTATACATAGATAATCGTATCCATCTGGTGATGAGAGGCATACATGTCTATATGTGTACCTGGATACGAACACACACAGACACGCGCACGCAAGCACTAACGCACGCGCACATCTTTCTATATCAGTGCGTGTATACAGTTAGTGATAGGACCCCCCCCCTTCTTCACGACCCGGCGGCAGACTATTGTTGCCGGAGAAGCATTTCCGGAGACCAAACGACTTCCGCCTGATTTGTCCACGTCTCTCTGTCTTGACGAAGAAGGCGCCCAACTCCCATGTTTTATCAACGTACGTCTTAAGATGGCCGCCATACGTCATTGTATGACAGCTGGAATGGCCTCGAAGACGAGCAGTCAGGCACCAAAGTGATCAGCCCTTTTTAGCGGCTATAATTACAAAATGGAATTCCATCACGATACTGAATGGTGCTAATGAACACTTTCGCTGACGACCGCCATTACAACGATAATGTCCGATCGCCCGCGGGCAGACATTTGTGTATTACGTCAGACACGATTATCCCGTCAATAAAGTGCGCTACTTCGGACTTTCGGCCATTGTAGTCGGCTTTCGTTTTGTTTTTATAAAACCGCTCACAAATGAGGCGCCTTGTTTTCTTCCTTCGGGAGAATACTGGAAGTCGATGCCGAGGCGATGGTTTTACTCAGAGCAGAACGCGTCTTTGACGACGGGAGAAATCCGGGAAGAGATCCGACTTGAGCTCGGAGCGGGTCGTCGAGATTAATGAGATCAAAAGAGCTGGCTTCTGGCAGCTGTAATTAACTCTTTAATAACGGTGTCTTTTTCGAGCCTCTGGGCCTGCCGCTGTGCCGTGAACGTAAGACCACGACCAGAATCAAGGTGTGATAATGAGAGGAGGAAAACCTAACTCAGGGGGTCAGACTCGGAAACGTACTCGCGTGAAAGCAGATCCAGCATCAGTCTCCGCCTCTGAAACGACGAACAAATCGTCGTTATGTTATCCTTACGGGTAATGTACAAGTGTATCAAATGCTTGTTTTTTTATTGATTGGACAAGTTCGAGCATTTAACAACATCCTTCCCCCAAACCGACATGAAATTTAATCAGATATCATTCCACGAGCTTGATGTAAATTTTCCCCACAGACAGGCCACAGTGAATCTGTCTACGGTTGAGTGAACAGGCATAAAATATATATATTTCTAAAATAAACAAACAGGGAAATGACTATGAACAGGATGATTTTATTTATAATGGGATGTAAATAACAGTGTACTGTAGATATGTGAATAATTTAGCTGCTTGTAAACGAGGGAATGGATCGTCACATCATATAACCTATGTTCCTATATTTATAAACCTATAAATGACATGTTGGTATTTAGAGAGTTTAAAATAGATTCCCATTTAATGATCCGTTTTCTACTCTACGAGAATAGCCAGTCTAACATATGGCTCCGAACTCGAGTTATATATTTTGTCTTTATACCAATATTTGACGTTAATTATGTGTAAAATTAATTTCCTTCTATATGAATTAATCGTATTTTGTATTGTACTGTATTGCACGATGCAGGTTCCTACACCTGCTCACCTCTTGCGTCCAATCGCGCACCTTTCTCAATTGAGACGGCCCACAGTTGGCGATGGCGAAATTTTTGTCCTTCCTTCCTTCCATCCAGAGAAGACGTTATTGCGCCCGGCTCCCTAACGAGTCGGCTCCGATCGTCAATAAACACGGGCTAATAATACACGCATAATGAAGGTAAAACTAAGGCGCTCGTCATTCCGATACATTGACTGCAATTAGCGACAAATGAGAATAGAATTTCACAGCGCCTGCCTACACATCAAGCCAATTACGGGCACGATAACAATCTGTCGTCATGGCAACATAATCTGCTTTTATCGGAACAGACAATGGCCACCGCGCACATAAACCTTGGCCAACATCCGCCCTCTGGTGGTTTACTGCGGGAATGGCTCTGTTTGTCAGATAATGGAGGTCTATTTAGGTGGCTTTCTCTTTTTGGGGCGAGATTTCGCTGTTTCGTTGGTACTCTCGACGGCCGTCGATGTGACCCGGTTTCGGTGGACGCCATTCTCGGATGATCTCCTCCCGGTCGGTGGCGGGAGACGCCGCCGTGTTAAAAATGCCTTCCGGCTCCAGAAGCGCGAGATCCAGAAATGGCGTCCCGCCCGTCTCCGACATCTACGTATCTTTGTGGATGTCGTCTGGCCAGTTTGCCATGGTCACAGACAGCGTGACATTGTTCTGACGTCAATAAGTGACAGTGATCTCGGTCGCGTGGTTATTTCCTCTCATCTCCCTTCCCGTCGCTTATCGGGCAAGGAAAGCGCCGGGACGCCCTCTGGCCCGATCCAGAGATCCGTAGATTATAACGTAAAATCTAATTACGTGATCGATTTTGAACATGTGGAGACCATAGGATCGATATACCGCCGGTGTATAAGATAATTAGGAAGAAACTGTCCAGTATACTGTGATGCGCACAGACGGACATATACAGACACAGACAGATAAATAGAGAAAAAAAAGTAACTAAGCAGACAGGCATGAACACTTAAAGAGAGAAGACAAACAAATATAGACTACATCTGACTAAATATTGTAACAGACACACACACACACACATACACACACACGCACGCACACACACACACACACGCACGCACACGCACGCACACACACACACACACACACACACACATATATATATATATATATATATATATATAGAGAGAGAGAGAGAGAGAGAGAGAGAGGGAGAGAGGAGAGAAGATAAAGAGAGAGAGAGAGGGAGAGGATATATATATATATATATATATATATATATATATATATATATATAGAGAGAGAGAGAGAGAGAGAGAGAGAGAACCTTTCATGTTGAACGTTTGTTACTTTTCCGTCTTTTACAATTAGCGCAGGAAGAACGCCACATTTAGTTCGTTAAGCCTTTGCTGCCGACCAATCTGCGCCCATTTGCGCTCGAATGAACAAAATTACCTT
The DNA here is from genome assembly GCA_025642065.1 of Paralvinella palmiformis. Lineage (NCBI taxonomy): Eukaryota > Metazoa > Annelida > Polychaeta > Terebellida > Alvinellidae > Paralvinella > Paralvinella palmiformis. The sequence goes on from JAODUP010000015.1 coordinate 1,073,962, forward strand.
TGATGATGGCCCGCTCGGGCAGAAGGTCGCCCGCACGGGCAGCAGGTCACCGTCTCCGGTATCGTATTAGCATGGATGTCAGCTTCATCCTGTCGCTTTGTCGAGTCGCTTGGTTTGATAGGCTTAATGACACCGAAAAGAGCAGAGCAATGTCAGGCGTATCAGGCCCAACGGTGCCAGTAACAAATACCTAGGTGCCAGGTATCTCAGTACCAGCTCTATATGTACCAGGGGTATAATGGTTGCTGGTGATGGGTGCATTAATGCAAAATGCCAGTGCCGGGTGTCAAGTATAACAACGTCAGTTCTATCAGTATTATATAAACTTTAATTTAAAGTAATTATTTCGTAATTATTTTCCCGGAATGATTATAATAATTGTTTGGTTGTTCGGGGAGAATCCCCAGGCTGTCGCTTATTCGGCAGAGCCTCTATGTTGAAATGGTTCAGAAACTCCTCCCCCACCACTCACAGGGGAGCAGTACGGAAAGATGGAGCCGAAATACCCTGAGGGTGGTCACTGCCAGAGTGTTTTACGTCCTCAGGGTTTTTTTTAACGTCCCCCTTTATTTTAAATAATCCAGTGGAGACGGCAGCCCCATTTAACGTGGTCGGCCACCCACGATGTTGTGAGTCGAGAAATTAATCTCTGGAAAAGTTTCGACCTCTTACGGGGTTCGAACCTGTGACCGTTGGCGCCGAGTGCCGGGTGCTTAACCGCAAGGCCACCGGAGCTCACTTCTTTTTATAATAATAATTATTTGTAGTTGTTTTATTTGTCGCTCTAATTCATATACCTTGTTTATATCTAGCCTGTAAAGGAAATACGAATACGAATACAGAAATATGGGTCGCTCGGCCCGTTTAACCTACCATGTGCATACAAAAGTGGCCGTAAAACATCAATCATCATCATCAATCATCATCGCTCACCTTACAAGTGTGCTTGTGGGTGGAAACGTCGTAATACGTTTCTGTTTACAAGGATCATTTTGAATCGGCCACCATGTGGCTAATTAAGTATACAACCGAATATGTACGCATGCTCAGTATTGGCACACAGAGAGAGTAGTGACGTTACACACATAACCGAACAAAACTTCACCAAACCGCGCACACGTTGATGATGTCAGTACAGTACTCCGCTCGCGGAATTTGCAGAGTGAAACCGGACAGAAGCAAATATTCATAAGGATGTCTTATGTGGTACCCGATTGCTTCTCAGGATCTGAAGTTCTGCGTCCGCGCATTTAAAATATCCAACGTACCGTAATGTGTTTAGCGTTCGATAAAATTTTAGTTCTAATAAATGTAATATCTAAATGGCTACAATTAATCTTATCTATAGTTTCAATAAGGAATTGTATGTTTCGAAGTAAGATCATAATTTATAAATAACTGTACAATAAGTATATAAATTATCTTAGTAATTATCTTATATGTGTACTAGTGTCATGTGTGTCACCTTCAGGAAAACAAGTATCAGTTCTATCGATTTCAGTTGCACCAAAAACCCAGCCTACCAATACCAAACTGTACATGTACCAGGAGTACAGTTGCTGGAGTACCATCTTCACGTGTACCTGGCTGTTTCCCATTTATCAGCACGAGGTTCATCTATGCCAACAGTACCACCTCCGCGGGTACCAGGGTACCACATATACTGAATTCCCAAGTACCAGCGGCCACGCACCATTAACACAAACAGACGTCGATGCCAGTTCGCCTCCTACCTGAACTGATTGATGCAGCACTCTTTCCCCCCCCCCTCCATAACTCTCTTACCTCTCTCGCTCTGGTAGCCATATTGTCAATTATTGTAGGCACGTTAACGGCACGTGAAGCGGAAGTACTCAGGTGTAACACGTATATGGCGTATTATAAAGACTAGTCATCCTGTCTAGTACCCGTAACAACGAGATCAGCTAGCCACTTGTACCTAGTTAACCGGACTATACAATCGAATGGAAACAGTCGAGCATTCTAGTTTTCCACGCCTGGTTAGTCAGAAGATTGAAGGAGACACGAGTTGGCAGCTGTTGTCTGGTGGTACTACCATCAAAGTACCGTCGTCATCCTGGACACACCGGGATGGCGTACTACCATTAACCCAAACAACACCAAAGAGCAACCGACATCTAAATTAACAGCCGACATTCATCACAGCTTCACCGCACATCACGGTACAACCATTAACTTCTCTTGATCGTGATTTATCCACCCTGAATATCATCATCATCATCATCATCATCATCATCTGTAACATCAGCACAGTAACACAACAATAACAACAACAGCAACACATAAAACATCAATTGTCCTTCCATTTTATTGCTCCATTTATTCACCCATCAACATGACAGTCATCATCAGGTCTAGAGATGTTCTATCACTAAACGCCTCTCTATTATCTCTCTGTTGTGTCTCTCTGCTGTCTCTATATTGTCTCCCAGTGAGCACCCCGATAGCACAATGGTTGGAACGTTGTGCGGCAAACTTCCAGGTTGTGGGTTCGAATGCGGCTCTCATCTGTGTTTAAAGGATGTTTCCTTAAATATTCATTCCCCGACCATATGGGCCAGATATGACCAGTGCCGAGACTATAAACAAAAACAAAACAAAAACCAACTCATCTATATTGTCTCCATATTGGAAACAATAATTAAAGCGTTCTTCATCGAATTACAAAATGAGGAGGTGGAACAAAAGGCAACAATGTTTTGTCGTTATCCTATTGTATCAGTTTATATCTCCCCAAGATTATAATAGTCTGTCTCTCTCTCTCTCTCTCTCTCTCTCTCTCTCTCTCTCTCTCTCTCTATATATATATATATATATATATATATATATATATATATATATATATATAGATTTGTGTGTGTTTGTGTGTATATATATATATATATATATATATATATATATATATATATATATATATATATATAATATCCAAGGCACAATGGGTGCATGTGTATTATTTCTTAGTTAGATAACACAATGCCAGCTTCCCGCAATAGATCCTAGTTAACATTGTCCCGTTATTTCTATGGCTATTAGAGCCAGTCATGATCCAGGAGATACGATAACCTTCTATTGGCTCTGGATCCGATCAGTTACCACGGAATCCTCGATTCTGCTCTAATGTTTACTTTTAATGGAGCCTGCGGCCACCTCGCAAGACGAACGATGCCATTCCGAGCAGCCCTCAGCCGATCTCAAATGGGACAAAGACGAGGCCACGGCCTGTTCGGGATCCTCTGGCTTCTATCAGCTCGTCCCATCATAATACCATATATCGTCGGAGCTGACCGAATCTGGCCCCAGAGGGCAATCCGAGCTAGCCCCCCCCCCCCCAAACTGGACTTGGTACCAGCGAAGCTGCCATTAAGGCACGTCCTTTTGCGAGGGGTTCCGGGAGCCTTTTGGCGGGCGAGAACGGCGATGCTTTGGGTGGTCTCCTTGCCCTGACGGGCTTCAGACGGACATCTGGCTAACAGGAGGATGAGGAAGAAGGCGATGGCAAAATGCCGCCGACGTAGTTGATCTCAATTTGTGGATAGAGTCTCGTCCGTCGTACGAGATCGTTCCGGAACACTCTGAAGGGCGACAGGACGACGACTGGAGTCAGGACGATATTCGACGGGAACGCTGTTTCAATCGTTGATCGGATTAATCACATAGCTTTCTTCCGTGTCTCTTGGCCTCAATGGCATTTCTCTGAAATTATTCTGTTACTCGAGGAGAAGTCGCCCTGACACTGTATCTGGCGTCAAGCTCCCCTTACCGTACCTTATCTATCCCGCCGCAAGTTAGAAACAATCAGAGGAAAATATTACTTCATTCGGATATCTTTGGGAAAATAATCGAAGTGACTTGAGATGATTTCGCTTCTGGCACCGCCCGATGGTATAAACTGCTAAAACTTTCTTCCCGTTTCAATTTCCAGAGAGAAGAACTCCTCCCCCCAGTCCGGAAAAAAACATGGCCGCCAGCTATTCTATCACTTCACGTCAAACGACTTTTTTAAAGTTCATCAGCCAGTCAAGTTTTCTAACGTTGTTCATCAACGCCCGAGGAACAGCCATAAATCCGATACCAATACGTCAGAGAGTCCGAATTAACAAACCGAACAGCGGCTTTAATCCGTATTCAATCCCTATAAACAATGGCCGAACGCTAGTCGCCGCTCTAGACTCACCCCGAGTCACCTTGACTCATCTGTCAAGGCGCTCTCGTAATGAAAAAAACTCCATTGGCTTCTGATCTGAAGTCGCATTTTTCATGTTTGAGCGGCTTCTTTTTTGGGGTCTCCTGGACGCCGGGAGTAAGTGACGTAGAGGGCATTCCCGGGGCCTAAAGGGTGTGTGTGTGTGTGTGTGTGTGTGTGTGTGTGTGTGTGTGTGTGTGTGTGTGTCGAAAAAGGTGTCGCCTCAGTCGGGATAATTAATGATCCCCGCGGGATCGGTTCTCGCGCGCTTTTATTGTGGGCAGGCCCCTCCGAGGTAAAGGTCAAGCGAAAGATGGATGAGCTGAGGTGATTAGAATGGCTATTATGTTACGACAGCCTTGTTATATCTGTAAACATTCTGACGTATAGTTATTTATATGTAACCGCACGCTGACGGTGGCGTCCCCGTCTTAGCCAGAGTCACTTCACTAACAAGACAATTCTATAATTATATGGGGTTGGAAAATCTTCTAGAGCTCGTTTTTCATCAGGGGCCATTTATGATGATTAGTTCATTTGCCAGTCTATCCTATAACATGACGAAATCAAATAAAATAATAATTAATTAGCAGATTAGTTATAATTTCTCTCTTTCTCTCTCTCTCTCTATCTATCTATCTATCTATCTATCTCTCTCTCTCTCTCTCTCTCTCGCTTGACACGCCTCTGTGTGTAAAAACGCAACATCCACATATAGAAAAGGTATCTATGCGCGTGCGTATGTATGAAATAGCCGCCAAACAAGCTCATACACGGCTTATACGCCAAATGATGAGACAGCCACAACGATCCGTATTTCGCCTCGAGTTAGCTTCCGGCCAAGTTCGGCGAGAAGTCTCCGGAATCGATGCGGCCTCGTCTCGGTTACGAGCTTCTGGATACGCGCGGAATCGATGCCAAGAGAGGATAATTGGCACAATTAGGACGGGGCCGCTCTCTACCAAAACGATATTCATTAGGGCAGCCATGAAAGGAATTTGCAGAAAAGATGGTAGCCAAGGAATGTGTCACGCCTCCACGTCGCCAATCTTAGCGAGCCGTGTGCACACTCCATACCGACTTATTGGCCAAATTATTCCGATCTAGCGTATATATTAAGGCGATATCTATCGATTGTCGGCTATTCCGGGCCTCTGTTGGCGGGAGAAATTACGGTGATTAAACACCGGAAGATATGGTGAAAGATGGTTTGGTCGGCGACAAACTGGCGATGGTGTCTGTCGTATTAGTAGGGAATAACAAGAAAACTATCGCAATGACTCTCTCCTACAACAACCAGCACATCTGTCTGTCTGTCTGTATGTATGTATGTATGTATGTATGCATGCGTCTATGTGTGTATGCATGTCTATATGTATGTATGTCCATATATGTGTCTGTCCGTTTGTCGGTCGGTCGGTCGGTCCGTCCGTCCGTCCGTCCGTCCGTCTATCTGTTTGCCTTTTAGATAGCTTCAATTTCTTGATACCTTTGTATCTGTATTTCATAAAAAAAATTCCTTTTAGACGAATTGCTTTCTTTCCATGATAATAATGTAGTGTGTCATATTCCTGAAACCTGTCTGTCTGTCTGTCTCTCTGTCTGTCTGTCCCTCCACATCTCTCTCTCTCTCTCTCTCTCTCTCTCTATCTATCTATCTATCTCTGTTTGTGTCTATATATGCCATTCATTTATTGGTTTATTCTTTATACTGCAAGATAGTATTTCTTTTTGTCTGAGATAATAATTCGGAATGGCATTTTGATACCTGTCTGTCTGTCCGTCCGTCCGTCCGTCCGTCCGTCCGTCCGTCTGTCTGTCTGTCTGTCTGTCTGTCTGTCTGTCTGTCTGTCTGCCTGTCTGTATGTATGTCTGTCTGTCTGTCTGTCTGTGTGATCATCTCTCCCCCCCCTCCCCCCCCCACTCACACACACCGAACCAGACCTGATTTAACTCACAGTGTTATCATTATTTTCTGATATCTATCCAATCATGTCTCACCGTTAGATAGAGCCCACAGTTACTAGTATATATGTTGACATCAGTAGCCCGTTATACGGAGGTCCTACTCCCCTAACATCGCTCGTTCTTAGAAAATAACAAAGATTTAGTGGTGATTAGAACAAGCGAGCAGAGAACAGAATCTCTGGAGCAGGATGTCGGCGGTAGGAGGAGAATCATTCGCCGAATTCATCTGGTATTAATTTGGCAAATCGTTTCCGGCCAACCCCTCTTCCCGTCTGGCCGAACGAGAGCGAGGCTCGGCTCATTAAATACGGCTACAGTCGGATAAACCGACATCCTGACGTTCTGTTCCGGAATGGCCATCGGGATAGTTAGACAATTGTACCGTAATAACACATCAAGCCGTACTGATCCGTATGAACGACTGATCTCCGACTCATTGGAGTAAAACAACAATGACAACAATCCCACCAACAACAACGACGACAACAACAACAACAATAATAACAACCCCACTAACAACAATAACAATGACGACGACCACAACAATAATAATAACAACAACACCAACAACGACGATAAAAACAACAATAACAACAATAACTACAACGACACCACCACCACCACCACCAACAACAACAACAAACAACTAATACCAATAAAAGCAAAATCAATAAAAACAATAACAGTTAAGAACATCCATTAACAACAACCATTAACAACAATCAACAACAACGCCAACTAACAACAACAATTAACAATAACAAAAACAACACTAATTAACAACAATAATTTTAAAAAGCAACAATTAAGAAGAAGGACAACAACAAAATCAGCAGCAACAACAACAATTAACAACAAAAATAACAACAACATCAACAATGGCGACAACTGTCACTGGTTGATAGCTAAAACAACATAATAACACAAAGTTTAGTGATCGTTGCTGAGCGACCGAGACGCGGAGCACGAGAACAAGTTGAGATTGTATGGGCGATAACAAGTGATGATGGCTACTCTACCTTGTTATTGTGTAGACGCCTCGATGCGAATAATCTTGATTAAGAACCACGGAAGGGGAGATGGCGGCCATTTTCTTCTTTTTTTTGCTCGTCGAACGAAATGACTGACGGCTGACGCGAGAACCGACGCCAATCTCGGATGTCGCTCGCGAAATAGTGTAGTTAGAAAACTTGGTGACGTATTATAATTACGGGAATATCTTTCCCCCTGGGACCGGAACACACACACACACACACACACGGGAGGGGGGGATTGACAGGTGTCCTAATTATTAATAAAATACCATCCATCCAGGCCAACATCAAGTCGTAATCTGACGACAGGTATTATAATAGTATTCACTAGTCTGAGCCGGATCTCTCTCTCTCTCTCTCTGTGTGTGTGTGTGTGTATGTGTATGTGTGGTATGAAGGCCCCTTTGCTCAATCCGTCTAGCTCTAAGCTTAGTACCAAGGTCACCTTTAATGCTATACGTAAAGACGGCGTGCTGACTTCAAGCTTCCTGTAACTGGGCATATTGAGGAGGGCTCTAGTGAGTACTGGCTCGGCGGATGTGAGTGAGATTTGAGGATGGCTGTCTGGCGATGTGGTGTGTGTCTGTTAGTTGTGGGCTTGTTGCTGGTAAATGTGTGGCTTTGATAGAAGTTTAGATGTGAACAGTGAAGAGTAATTGTCAATTTTCGTGGTTAGGTTTGGGTAGTGGTATGTGGTTGTTGGTAGTGTTATGTGGTTGTTGGTAGTGTTATGTGGTTGTTGGTAGTAGTATGTGGTTATTCGTAGTTGTATATGGATGTAGGCAGCTGTTTATAGCCACGGATACTTGTATATGGCTATGGGTAGTTGTGTGTTGAAAAATTGTATTCCAAAACTGAAAATCAGATTATAACTATATGCTAATCGTCCGTTATTGCTACTTTATAAATGATAGTAAAGTGTAGTATTCAATATTGTTAACCATAGTACAATAATATTCACTGCACATAACAATGACTGTTAAAATGTGGTGTTCATAGTAAATCAAACTAAAATTATATTTAACGAAAAGAAGAAAAATAGACTCCAGTATATTGGTAAATTTAATTTATTATTTATGGATATAATAATATGGTAAATTATACTTTATTTCCCAATATTATTATCTATGATCTGATGCATTATAATATTGGTAAATTACACTTTATTTGCGCCTTTCACTGTTTCATTCAATCCTTACACTGACACTATAATTATAAAATATTGACTCGCAGATTATCATTTCGAATTAAAACTACACAACGCTTTCTCAGCATTTCATCCCGCGGCCAACACATGCCAACTTAAATTGTATATAGCTTATTAGTGGCATGACAATACGGTACGCAGGAGTTAGTTTTTGGCATGATTATGACAGATCCGGAACATTGACGTTTACGGTTAAAATGGCGGGATTATCACGGTATTATCGCTCAGCGGACCCCCTATAAACCCCACAATGCAAAGCGCGCCTGGTTTGTTTTGGTTTTTGACGTCATCATGCAATAAGTCTATTGGCTGTAAATGGCTATAGTTAACAGTAGATGAGTGTAGTTGACTGTAGGTGACTATCATTGACTTGCATGTGACTGTAGTTGACTACAGATTATTGTAGTTGACTATATGTGACTGTAGTTGACTACAGATTATTGTAGTTGACTATATGTGACTGTAGTTGACTACAGATTATTGTAGTTGACTATATATGACTGTAGCTGACTACAGATTATTGTAGTTGACTATATGTGATTTCTAGGACAACGATCCAATTCCCGAAATGTGGAACACTGTTATCACTGCACGAGATATCTATAAAAATTGTTTTGACACTCTTCTGGATCAGATAGCCATATCCTGTATCTGTCCATAACAGTAATACGGAAATGTGTTAGAGAAAGGTACACAAACAGATCTGGATATTGCCCTCCTCTCAAACTGGTAAGTGGGGCCGGGACCGCTGGAACGCCGAAAATACCGGGAAAACAAATATTCTAGCGGGTGGCCACGGGGAGTCCGGCAATCTGATTGTCCTTGTGGAGGTCGCCACACTTCTGGATACGGCCGACTATCCGGTTATTCGAGAACACGACCGGAGAAAGTTCACAAAGTGCAGTTTGTTTGGATAGATTGGTTTGAATTGGGGGAGATGTCAAGGAACAATGCAATAACATTGATCTGACCCGCTGCTGCTTGACATATCAACGATCCAGATAAAGTGGTGCACGGTAGCAGACCCAGGGAGATCTGGAGTATAATAGGCACAGCGGAGAGCCGGGTTTAATAGACACCGTGAAATCCTGAACAATACAACTGCATCCCCGGAGCTAAAACTGAACGTGGTTCTGGATAAAACGGTTTCCAGTAAAGACAACACTAAGTCTTATATGTTCTTTGAATGTCACATATCGCATGTGCTTCGTTCCCTTCACGTCGTACCATTTTTTTTTTAAATTTAGAATTTCACCCCCCCCACACACACACACACACACCCACATTATTTAAAAACGAAACAAGATATACTTTATATTTTCAAATATTACATATTTATAATTTGTTTCGCTTCTATCAGAGCCCATTATAAAAATGAAATACGATTGTGTTAAAGCGATTCTCTGAAATATACAATTATTTCACATCAATAAACGACGTTTTTATTTACACTAGCTGTGGATAAGACTAATTGTAGACAGTTCATATTCTCAGTTTCGTAGAACTGCCATTTTGCTAAAGGCTGAAGATATTAAAATACGTTGATGTATTAATTGAGTGTGTGTGTGTGTATAGAAATTCACATCCCGAGCATCCTTATGAATATTCGGATCTGTTCGTTTTCGGTCGGTAAATCTCACCGGGCGGAGTTTCGTACTGACATCATCAGCATATGTGTATACTGGTGGAGTTTTACACGAGTATGTGTAACGTCATTACTCTCTGCGTGTTAACATTGAACATATGTGGATATCCTGCAGTATAATTTATTATACACATGGTCGTTAGCTCAAAATTAATGTAAAGTGTAAATTTTGCTGTTTTACACCCAGTGTTGTGCACAAGGTAGGCAAAATGTGCCGAGCGACTTCCAAAGGTAATGAGGCGAAGAGAAAGATGAAACACATTTGTAACATAACTCGGCCGGGATTTGAACCCATGTGCTATAGATGTGTGGCCTACCACGGGACTGTATATATGTGGCCCAATGTTAGGCCACGGAGGCGCCCTGATGATTAGCTCAAACTTATTCGTTATACACACACTTATTACGATGTTTATAACCAAAATCACAACTAATTTAGGTATAACTTGCAGTGATTTAAATTAATAATAATGCTTGAAATAAATACACACATTCCAACCAACCAATCCAACAAACCCCTCCACCCTTCCAAGCCACCAATCCACCCAACCAGCCACCCACCCATTCATCCATCCACCCACCCACTCATACATCCTCCCACCCACACACCCACCCATCCAACAAATATTAACCAACTATTTATTGTACTTTGAATATATAGGTAAATGCTACTTATTTAAACCACTTATTGATTAAACCTATTGATCTTATCGATTTCATTCTAGTGCACATAGCTAATGGCAAAACTATATATATATATATATATATATATATATATATATATATATATATATATATATATATTCATTTGTGTGTAAATCTACCCAGTCAGACTGGTTACATGTGTGCTTCTGGTAAAAATCTTGGAATGCTTTACACTGTTTCTTAAAACACTTCAGTTAGATTTCAAAATTAAAATAAAACTCTTGCACACTAATATTTACAAACTAAAACAAACGCACACGTTATATTTAGTTTAATCTGGTTAATTTTTCAGAAAGAAATCACGATGGAACAAATGGCACATGTATCAATATTAAAATATGAACACCTTTAAAGTAAGAAATATTCAGTTAGATCATGCATGCCTTTACGGGCGAGATCGATATCAACAGTACTACCATTAAGCTACATCAAAAATACAAATGACAACGAATAATTAAAATAACGAAGAAAAAAAATACAAATAACAATAAAAAATAATATCGAAAAATGGAAACGTGACAAAGTTGACAGATACAATTCAATAATTAACTAGCAAATGGCATAAGCTAATTTTTTTTTTAATAAATCTTAAATAGTATGTAATTTAGAGAGATAAAGTAATTTGGACCCAGGTGTATTCTATATAATCATTTCGTCCCTGGAACCTGCGGAACGGAAATATGGGATGTTTTTGATCAGGATCAACATATCTTAAAGAGGATCACTAACTTTTTTTTGGTGAAATACGAAGCAAACACCGGTCGATTCGTGGCCATTTACACAGGACGGTGAGGCCAACCATAATTCGATGTATCCAAAATCATTATCGTCATCTGTATGATTTTTTCAAATGTGAATAGCACATAAAATTCCACAGTAATGTCATCTACAAGATCAGTGTAATTTTTTGGTTAAATATTAAAACATTTAGAAACTAATAAAGGTATATTTTCTTTGTGCTAGACTCAAATAACAATGAAATTAATCTTATTTTATCCCGGACTCTATTTTAAACATTTGGGAAATCCTGTTGTGATCCAGATCATTTTGGGCATTTGAAAATAAAATTTGCATGTACAGGTAGCAGCAACATTGGATCTACGGATGAAACATACCTTAGTATGATATTAGATATCTGTCGGATGCCGTATTATGTATTTCGGTGTCTTTCACTACCTTTCAATGTCTTTCAGTTTTAGACATACCGATTGCTATAAAGTGTAACAGTCGTCAGGTGTCTGGATCTGACAATTAATACTCAGAATATATATATATATATATATATATATATATATATATATAATATATCATGATTTATCATGACATGATAGTGATAAGATTATCACAAGATCTATTGATGATGTACCCACGGGACATCTCCGGATGAGCTTCTTGTCAGTCTCTTTTCTGACTAACGACCGCGACTGCTCACGTTCGTGCCCTGCTTCACGGTTTACGCGGACTTGCGCGTGGACGCGCGTACCAATATAGAGGGTTCGGCCATGGTTGGAGATTATGAACGAGCCACCTTGGCATCCAGACGTGTCCGGACTTCAAGAAGACGTCGTTCCTGAAGGAATCGGACATTTAGCTGACAATGGATTCTGAGACAGACATCGACAAGTTAGCTACTGGAGCGACTCCTAGCGGATGGTTCAAGGAATACGGCTGACCTGGTGATCAATTAGTGGATGATGATGATGATGGTGATGGTAAGTGGGGGGTGGGGGTGGGGAGCCAGGATAATGGCTTTGGGAATGAGGATTGGGAGACGGATTGAAACGTTCGGTGCAGCTTTTTCTTTTGCTTCCATATTTATTACAATAGGCACATACTTTGTTCAGCTTTAATGACTGACTGACTGATTGACTAACTGACTGGCTGGCTGACTGACTGACTGGCTGATGACTGACTGACTGGCTGGCTGACTGACTGACTGACTGACTGACTGACTGACTGACTGACTGACTGACTGACTGACTGACTGTGACTGACTGACTGACTGACTGTCTGGACTGACTGACCAATGACTGACTGACTGTCTGATGACTGACTGTCTGATGACTACTACTATACTACTACTATCACTCACTCACTCACTCACTCACTCACTCACTCACTCACTCACTCACTCACTCACTCACTCACTCACTCACTCACTCACTCACTCACTCACTCACTCACTCACTCACTCACTCACTCACCACCACTCACTCACTCACTCACTCACTCACTCACTCACTCACTCACTCACTCACTCACTCACTCACTCACTCACTCACTCACTCACTCACTCACTCACTCACTCACTCACTCACTCACTCACTCACTCACTCACTCACTCACTCACTCACTCACTCACTCACTCACTCACTCACTCACTCACTCACTCACTCACTCACTCACCCACTCACTCACTCACTCACTCACTCACTCACACACTCACAAACACACAAACACACACACACACAAACACACAAACCACATAAACATACACACATAAACAGAGTATCATATTATATGTACATGAGCGAGTGGGTGAGTGAATGGGTGAGTGTGTGTGTGAGTGAGTGACTGAGTGACTGAATCAGTGAGTCAGTGAGTTAGCATGTGTACGGTAAAACCCAACGGGTGGTAGGAGATAAAATAATGAGGCCAGAAAAATGCCTCTGAAGTTCTCGGTGTTGTTGTTGTTGTTGTTGTTGTGTCAGTGTTTCCCTCTCGGATGGCGTACTTTAACTGATGAGTTCTGGGTTACGAATAAAAACGAAAC
>JAODUP010000015.1:1092500-1115000 GCA_025642065.1 Paralvinella palmiformis
ATAATCCAACCTTTCCCAGACATCTCTTATAATCCAACCTTCTTCAGACATATCTTATAATCCAACCATTTCCAGATATGTCTTATAATCCAACCTTCTTCAGACATATCTTATAATCCAACCATTCCCAGACATGTCTTATAATCCAACCTTCTTCAGACATATCTTATAATCCAACCATTCCCAGATATGTCTTATAATCCAACTTTCTTCAGACATATCTTATAATCCAACGATTTCCAGACATATCTTATAATCCAAACTTCTTCAGATATATATCCATTCTGATATGTGACATAAAATATAACCAACCTCAGACATGTCTTATAACCCAACATTGTTTTAGCCAGTCAACCGTCCAGCTGTCCAAATCAATTGTGTGTGTGTGTGTGTGTGAGTGTGCATGTGTGTGTGTGTGTGTGTGAGTGTGTGTGAGTGTGCGTGTGTGTGTGTGAGTGTGTGTGTGTGTGTGGGGGATTTGTTGGACATAAGAACATTTTGGATTTCTGCCTAAAAGTCTGTAATCCAACCATCCTGAGACATATCTTATAATCCAGCAATTCTCATATATGACTTATAATCTCAGATATGTCTTGTAACTGAGTTATATAATATATATATATATATATATATATATATATATATATATATATATATATATATATATATATATATATATATATATGAACAAAGCAGCCTGTCATAGTTCTTTACACCTTGTTAGCCTACATTAGCCTAGATATATCTTGGTATTCCTACTGATTATTTTGCTAGGCGATTCTTGTCCGCATTTCTCCTTCCAAACAACAATACATGATCAGTATCGAGCCAGTAGTTTGGGATAGTTCGGGATAAGATCAGATATATCTTGTCCGTCTTGCGTTATGTATGACCACTTAACACCTGTATTCAGGACACGAGATGTTATCCAGGATAACCATAACACGGATCAGACGGAGACTCTTTGTTATTAGATTGAGAGAACATTTCTTTTCTTCCGATTTACTTTATAAAAAGAATGATAACATCTGTTTTAGGTTGCTGCCGTAGATATGTCGTTTATAACATCAACGTTGTCAGTTTTGATGGCGGATAACCATTTTTTTTCCTTCTTCACGTTTGTGTAATTAATTCCATTTCATGAAACTGATTCGAAAGTAGCTAACTTCACGTTTGGGGCTTGTACTGACCTATTTATCATACCATATCATTCGGCTGCTTAAGCTAATATTTATCAAGTGTCTGTGTGTGTGTGTGTGTGTGTGTGTGTGTGTGTGTGTGTGTGTGTGTGTGTGCTCGCACAATTCAGATTATCACGTACATCCCGACATTCACATGAACATTTGGCTTTGGATGTCTCGTCTGGGTCACCTGTTTATCACTGAGACAGGTTAATAGCATCTAATAACGTGCACATTTGTTACAGTCATCACAGTTAAAGAAGAGGGAATTAGGTCGCTGGAACATCCCATTGATGGAGAATAAGCTTTCCAATCAACTGATTTATTCCCTGTCTTGTCGGCAAGCCACACGTCAACAGAGCAACGATCCGCCCCTTTATCTAACTACCGGCAGCTTACTCTGTCAACATCGTCACACAGCTACTTACATCCCCATCCCAACATCCACATCCCAACATCCACATCCCAACATCCACAACCAAACCTAACATTATAGCTATCAACCATTCAAATACGCAACCTCCCACTGGTCCTGAGCATGACAAAAACGCGCTCAAAACCATCCATTGTTGGCCATTAAACATCAGACCATTGCACCAATCAACCCTCGTCCCAAATACCCACCTCGGGATCGCCCTCCACCTAAACACCCCCCCCCCGCCATGCCCGATCGGCCCCTCCAGAAGCAGGTAATCTCTCTTCCTGGCGGCGTCAAAGCCAGGAAATTGGCTGTTGAAAACTGAAACTCTATCTGCAGCACTTATCACGACACGAAATACATATTTTGTTAGATTAAAGCGGGCCGGCGATCGCCCGCTTGACAACGTATCAGCCAGTCTGTGCTCCTCGACTGCCGCCTCCTTACCGACGGCGGGCCGATCACAGATATCACTAATGGCAGAACGGAAATAGCTCTCGCCGGAAGTCGCCCTGTCAGAGGTACAGCGTCACGAAATGGCTCTACTCTTGTTGGGCGAAGACCACACACACACACACACACACACACACACACACAGAGAGAGAGAGAGAAACACATGCACGCGAACACGCACATACACATGCACGCACACACACGCACCAAGTGAATTGTCGTGTTATCTCTGATCGGGCAAAGCGGCGACTAAACGCTTCGAAGTTTGTCAATCAGAGCTATCGGTGATTGGGCAACGGGGAAAATGCCATTCCCGATTTGGTTTTGTTGTCGGGTGTTGTTGATAAAGTTTTTCCCTCTCCGCTCTGAGTCACTGAGAGGCCGAGTCCGATTTAATGCGCCATTTAATCGCCAGAGGGCGCCCACTGCGTATATCAGGGAATAATATTCGAACAGGAGATTCTTATCTCATTAATGGCGAAACGAAATTAGAGGCCCATGGAATGGCGCCCAACTGATAATATCTATCAGGATATAGCCGTGACAGGCAAACTGTCGTTGTCGGCTGTTGCCAGAACGGAGTTTGATTTGCATACAGAAAACTCCGGCCGACGATTTATCACGCTCCGGAATCTGGATGTCTTCCCCTTGGCGGCGCTGCGATCACATGACGTCACTGGTCTGTTCGCGAAAGTCATAATTCACTAAGTCGGCACGGATTAAGGGCGGCCTTCGCTTGACCTAATTAACCTAACTCTGACCCCGGTTCTATCCCAACCTAAGTGCCCCTATTATTATACACTTCATAATCTCCCGCTGTTGGTACGCTGACTTCTCTTGGCTACGGCTCAGTCTCGAACCCTGCTACACAAAATCCCAGCACAGCAAACACTACATCTCCGGCGCTCCCGTGTCACATTCCGCCGGACCGAAGTGCCACTTATCTTTGATGTACTCCTACGCTAAAAGACCAAGGTCAGTCGTGGGCAACACTTTCCGTAACAAATGTCGGTGTTTACCGTATCTCGTTCCAATGTGGAACAATATTGGTGATCGGCCCGGACCGTCTATAAGTGCCGAAGTACAGAATAGCGCACTGGAATGCAGATGGCGGGAGCCGGAAGCTGCTCACGGAAAATCTATATTTCAGGAGTTTGTGGGCAGTTTTTTTTCTTCTTTATTTCTCTTCTTCTTCTTATTTACGCTCGCCATCTTGTAATCTTGTCCTTCGTCGTCTCTTTCTTCACGGTCCTTGTTCCGTTTATACTACAACCAACATAACTTTCGATAACCTTTCAACGAAATGTTTTATAAACGATCTATTGAAAATCGGCATAATGAGTACACTTCAGCGTTGATTTACGGCCCAAATGATAGCTCTATAGAGTAGGAGCGTGTTGAGAAGAGAAGCTGATGTTCATACGACATGACGTCATTTAGAAATATCATTATTCGCTTCTTGTAAGAAGAGCACTATTGCTGATAGATGGCAAGGAAAAGTTGTAAAGGATATATATATATATATATATATATATATATATATATATATATATATATAAGTAGATATGATATGGTTAACGGTCCTGTCACAATTTAGTGACGCGAAGCAACGATATAAAAGTGGACTGTCACACTGTGTCAATGTAATATCAGCCAGACCGACATGATGTTCAGGATAACATACTATCAACTGATAAAGAAATAAAGATGGTTTATCCCGACGTAGCCTGCACACGTCCTAAGACTACCGTATCCAGAACTCGGATGTATCAGTGTATATGGTAGATTAGTCACATTCAGCTCCCTAAAAAAGGTATCACCGTCTACGTCATTTTCACGCCGTCGCGATGAATCAATCCGGAAAACAGCAAGTAAAACAGCAATGAATACAACAATGAATACAGCAATGACTACAGCAATGGAGACAAAATGTTACTTCGTTATCTTTGGGTACAATAATCTTCAGACATCTAATGACGTATTAGTAATTGAGTGTATTGTTGATAGTAACGACTATGGATGTCTCGGTGCCACCTATTATTCCACGAAGCTTTGTTCGGTACACATAAATATCGTAAGCGGTACTTCGTTCCAAAGAAAACACTTCTCAGAGTGTTTCACAGCATGTTAAGAGAATGGCTCAGAGTGCAGGAACACCCTCCCCCCTCCCCCCTTCCCCGCACGGTGTATAAGACGCTTTCGGATATTTAATAATGGACGCGCTCCCATTTTTCCAATATATGACTGCGTGACCCGCACCCTTCACCCCGGGGACTGACATTAACAACTCACTTTTCTATCCCAATACTAAGTCAGCTTACCAACATTGAACTATAATTGTCTTCAAGGTGTATGTTCTTACGTCTTAATCATAATGTTAATTGGTTCCAACAAGTAAACAAAAACAATAATTTGTAAGTACAAAATTCAGACTAGATCAACTAATAAAAAGTTTGTTCTTATCACAATATTGAAACTAGGTGACGTTAACAAAATGTACCAAGTGGATTGGTTAAAATTACTGGCGAAATATATCTCTCTCTCTCTCTCTCACGCTCTTTCTCTCGCTCTTTCGCTGGATGTGTGTGTGTGTGCGCACGCCCGCGTGCGCATGTGTGTATGTGCGAGAGAGAGTGTGTGTGTGTGTGTGAGAGAGAGAGAGAGAGAGAGTGTGTGTGTGTGTGTGTGTGTGTGTGTGTGTGTGTGTGTGTGTGTGTGTGTGTGTGTGTGTGTGTGTGTGTGTGTGATAACCAGGCCAGACACCTAAACGGCGTGCCTCCAAAGACGCAAATAGTGCACGGAATATACAGCTCTAGATCAACTTTTCTTAGAACGCATGGACCTGGAAACATCCACGCACAGAAAAAGGAACATCTTAACCGCAGCATAATATGCCTTGTGATATTTCTGGAGGGTCAAATACCTCATAAGCATACAAATCCAAAAAATTCTATGACCTACTCGTCACTAACCCTTTATATCAAATATTACAAAATTGGTAAAAAGAAAACACGAACCTCAATCTCTGGCACGGGCAATGTGTGTTTTAGCTATGTATAATAAGGCACAGGCACAGAAAATCTCGAACCGTGAATTCAAACTGTGGACGTTTCTTCAGGGGACTGAATCCAGAGTGGCGACTTTTCTTGCTGAGACATGTGTAATGTCTCACCAGTCCCTGTGTGTGTATGATAGAGAAAGAGAGAGAGAGAGAGTGAGTGAGTGAGTGAGTGAGTGTGTGTGTGTGTGTGTGTGTGTTTCGTATTGCTAACTCTCCGTTTAGTTCACCTTTCATGATAATATTCACACCTGAGCTAACGTTATCGATGTTGTTTATTGTTTAATTAATCACTAGCCGATGAGTTTACGAACTAGCGATTAGAAAATAAAGAGAACAATCTTCCGGATTACCAGACTTATCCAGATGTTAATATTTCCACGCCGTAATTAGTATTTTCATTTAATTACAGGTATTGCCTGGATCGATTATTATCCACATCTAGAGTTGTTCAGATAATTGTACGTACGTTTATGTGAATATCCTTAATTAATAAATGTCTCATGGCCGAGTTCAAATAACTTTTAGTTTTGCCATGTAAAATACGATATTGATTAAGTTATATACAGGTTTATCGTAACATTTAATAGCAGAAGAATCTTGTTATTCTTAAATAAATAGGCATGTCAGTGTGCGTGTGTGTGGGGGGGGGGGTTACACTTCAATGTCGTGAAAGAAAATGTATTTAAAACTATAAAAAATAAAGGAAAGTATTTATATAAATATTGGTAATCGATAGTTAGCTTTGAGAATCGGCTTTGGTTTCTTAAGATAGCGCCTGGAATATCTTCTGTCTAATAATCATACATTTAATTATATGATGATGATGATGATGATGATATGAATTGATTAGTCGACGACCAATATCACTAAGCCGTCGTTTCTCATCTCCTAATGAGACGGTGCCGTATTTGTTTACGTGTTATTCTAAATCGTGTTGGATGGAGAATTGAGGATTCTACGAAATGAGGACATACAGCTAAACCATCTCGCAATATGGAGAAAGCTGCATACATTCGTTCGGGGAGAAGGTGAATGGCTAGCGGTGTATCATTTCCTTAAATTTTATATGTCCCATTACATTAGTCGTCCGGAGAAGCCGGCTTATCTACTGGCACCGTCTGGTTTAGCACTTGGACGAAACGCACAAAAAACAAAAAAACAAAAAAAAAAAACCCGGATAACGTCCATTCAATGAAATGCGGTAATTTAATTTCAGTAATCGTGCCATTTTCAGCAATACGATAGAAATAGACCCGGAGAACAATGTTTACATCCGACACAATCGCGGGTGACATTTGAAACAATATCCCACCAAAAGGTTCGCCGGTATCAATTTATATGCGAATAGAGGACAAAGACGTATAGCTGGCCATGTATCAAGAGGAATCTTTCAGCGCATTAAATATCAATCCATCATCTTCCTCACCGGAATATATCGTTTTTCTTACAGCGCGAATTTATGGCGTGCATAAAATTCGGTTTCACGACATTTGCAACCTAATTATTTCTCGGGACTCGTTTATTAAATATGCGTAAACACGAAGCCATCTGCATATATTTATATTCGAATAGATGATGCAATTATTGTTTTTAAGTCAACGTGTTTACCAATGTGATCTTTTTCTTACGGATGTACACATAAATATGAATACGTTAAGCGTATACTTTCCGATACAGTGTGTGTACGTTTGTGCTTGCGTGTGTGCGTGTGCGCACGAGCGCGTGCGTGCTTGCGTGTGTGTGTGTGTGTGTGCGCATCAACATGCTAAACTAATTATATTACTAACGGGACCCAATGTCCTGCCTTTCGGGCAAATCGGCAAATAATAGCCAATCGATATTTGACGCTTGAACACGAATTTCGACTTTATCTCCCCATCTGGCGCACGCATTATGGCGTTTTATTTATCCAGTCGATAAGTTATTCAATTAGAATGACATTTCTGTTGTGTTTCTCAATCAATAAGAGCGCATTACGCGTTGATATACATGCCTTCGTCCATCTGTTCATGCCTATGCCCGGTCGTGATCTACAAGGGAAGAAGAGCATTGTATAGCAATGTGTCTTCGGCGAATATTACACGATTTATCAGCGTTCACACTCCGCGGTGATGAGCCCTTTTTTTTCCTCGCTGACATTTATACCGAGGTTTATCAAATCTGTTATGGATGGAGTATAACGGCCTTCCTCGATTGTACAATGACTGCGGATAATGCGGGCGGCGGCGGGAGGCGAGGGGGGGGGTCGAGTTTAGGCCGGGTGTGTGAGATACAGTAATTTGGTCGTATCCAAGAATCGTATGGTTTGATTTATTCGTTTCACTTTTTATTTCATCGTTTTGTTGTTGTTGTTGTTCCTGCGGCTACTGCTGCTGTTTACGGCCACTTTTATCCACATGGTATACATAAAGAGCCAAATAATCTCCGTAGGAAATGAAAGATGAAACATCCTTCAGCCATCGACAGAACGGGATTCTCGAACTCCGATTCTAGAGCCTTGTGTCCAACCACGTTACCAATTCGGCCATCGATTGGTCCGTATTTGTTAGCGTTATATATAGTATAGGGTGTGGGGGGGGACGGTGGTACCGTTGGCTAGCATGATCATGGCTGCTATGTAAATAGGCTTACATTCGGATGGTTAACGATGGCTTTCCATCTCCCATTTAAACGAATGTCTCGTATTTGTCGATATGGTAGTAAATCAGGAAGTCACAATTCTCTAGTGCCGAAGATGAACTATGATTTGCTGACGTCAAAATAGCGACGTCCCCATCGACGTTGACAAACGAAGATTCATCGCCGAGTCGACTTTAACTCGGCCGAACCATGTCTTCGTGGAGCACAGTAATGTCATCCGACATCGGTACCTTTAAGATAACAACGTCTTAGCGCCGGCCCAAAGTCAGCCGGAGCCACAACGAACAAGCAAAGGGCCGCTCATGTGACATAACCGTCGTTATCGCGCTGAAACCAGGCATGGAACGCCGCTGACGGCGAAGATCGCTTTCTTCACGCGCCACCGATTCCGGAATCGGGGCGAAAATAAACGGAAATGGTCACCCGATGGCTGCCGCCTGATATTCGTCGCCTTTCAGCGTCTATTCCATTCCTAAATCACCATAAAATTAACGATGTATGGGACTCTGGAGCTGGAACTCCATAATGCCACGATGCTCTTCAATGGTTCGGTGGCGAGATCGTGACAACCAAAATGGCTGCAATCATCCAAAATAATCATGGCCGACTTATTGCCGAAAGTTATCGGTCGACGTCGACGCCATATAGTCGTCTCCGTATATCAGAGAGGTCACGGGCGGGTCAGCGGGGTGGGTGGGTGTTGGGGTGCGCGAGTGCGCCGGAAATGACAACGACTAAGAGGGTGGGTGCTTTACGAAGAGCAGGCGACCGGAGTCGATTTCACGACTCCAATGTTATTAGGGTAGTTAGGACAAGAGCCGTTATAATGGTGTATCATCTTGATTTAGTTGGCCCGCCGTACGGAGGCCAAAACCATCAGATATCGGATACAATTAGCGCCCTCTGGCGGCGGGGCAGTATTTTCTTTATTTGGGAGTCAAGTGAGCGACTGGCGCGAGACCACCAACGAGACTTGTCCTTTTCGGTCTGAATTTGTGGCTGACGTCAGACGTTGGTTTCATCTGACAAATCCTTTTGTTGTTGTCGGGGCTTTTTTTTAGTTGTTATTTTTCTTCTTTTTCTTATAGATTTGCTTTATGCTCTTAATAACGTATATGTCTTACTGTTTGCTTTTTTTTCTTCTTCATAAACAAATCGGCCTGCTTCATTACCACGGAGACCTGCCATTCGATTCGAGAAAGGATTTATGCGCCGTCGACAACACAGTAATGTATCAACGAGGACCTTTTCATATGTTTAGACTCATGGAGACATTGCCGTTTCGTATTTGTAACCATGAATCAAATTAAAAAACCGGCTCAAGCCGAACCAACGACAAACGTAACCCAAACAGAGAGAACAAATCGACTGAGTGTGAGAAGAACAATTGCGTACGCTGGTGTCGGCTGTACTCTGCGTATCGGAATGTCTAATAGACGGCGGCCATGTATCACTAATGCGTCTAATAGACGGCGTCTCTTCAACGATCTCTCCGTATTCGGTTATTTACATATTAACACTAACATTTCCATTTTATATGATGATCCGATCAGTGTACCATAATTATTGACAGCTGATCGATTCTGGCCGCTCTCAGCTCACCGTACACGCCGCGTTCGTGCCGCGACCATCTCGATTAATCCAGTTCGAAATCGATTGGAGATAGAATCTTGGAAAATTAGATTGATATGTTAAAATAACGGCTTATCTCGCCATCTCAGTGGTCCGTTATATCGTGCTACTGTTGGTCGAACTTATTGATTAGATCAGTGTTGGTTTGGTCGAGTTCCATAGCCGAGGTAAGGCGTTATCTGAACTTTGATGAACCTATCCTACGACCATCAGTCACTCAGCTACCGAAGTGTGCTGGCGTTCAATGAAGTCGCTGCTGTGTCCTCATTTTCCGCTCTCACTGCTCTAGAGCTAGAGTGACCCGACTAGGATTACCTTCAGGTAAGCTGGGTGGGCTCGTGCCAACCTCCTTGCTTAGATGATCAGAGATATTGGGGGAAGGGGTGGGGGTCGCAGTGGGGGGTGGACGGTGGGTTGAGAGTTTCCCTAATTTGGGGACTTGGAAATGAGCCGGAGTTTCGAAATCAATCGGATAATTGCATTGGATAGACGAGATTGCGATGGACATATTTGTAGGCGCTGATTGAGGAGGCCCAGTTCATTTCAATTCCTCTTTGATGCAGCAATTAAACCAATCCAGCCTCGTGCACGTCAGGGTAAACTAAACCCATCGATTTCCAATCGGATCAACACAGAAGGTAGCAACGTCGCCGATCACACGACTAAACAGAAAGTCCACATCGCAAAATGACCCTCGCATAATCTCACCGAGTCCCGTATGAGCGCAGCCAGGCACCGGCGCACGCACGCGAGAATAGGGAGAAGCGGGCACGGATCGATCGACCAGATAATGCACGGCAATAAGCGATGGTGACGGTAATAGATTTTGGTGTGTGGCTGTCTCGTCATTGCCGAGTATGTCGCCTCTAACGTCCATATTTATGCCAATGACAATCTCTCACTTGCACGTCTGACTGCTTCCTTGGCCAACCGCGTCCCGGATCCGGTTATCCATCCTTGACCCGTTTTACCCTGATCCCGAAACGGGCACCAATCACTTCGGGATCAGGAAGTCGCCGGGAGGCGGCATGTCTAGCTCTGTTTTCCAGCAATCCCTCTCTCTTTGTCTTCTAGGAGGGGATACCCCCTCAAAAAATATCCCCCCCCCCCACCCATTAATCATGGCGATAGAGTTCCTTCGTGTGTATCCCAATTGTATTATTAGCGGCGGGTATGTGTGTGCGTTTGCCCATGCATGCATTTGTACATGTGCGTATGTGAGCGTGCGTGCGTGGCTATGACATCACGGCCTATTAGTACCCAGAACAGTTCCGCTCAGCATGACTCTCGGCGGACAAATCTCGCTATCGAGTCGAAGATGTAAGGGAACCTCCATGGTACTTGTTCCGCCATAAGGTTAAACAATTAGCATTGAATTCGTCGGCGAAGATCGATAACTGTTCCTCTTGCTTCTCTGTTTGTCCTATCGAACCACCGACGACGACTGGAAGGAGTTTTTCGCTGGACGTCGTGCCCGAGAAAAAAGACTGACCCACGCCAAACCATCGGCCCTTCACTGACAAGTTCGGGCGTCAACCCAGTTCCTGGCTAAGGCTCTCTTTGAAGCCTTTTTACTTGGCCACAGGCTAGCGCGAGAGAGAGATAGAGAGCTAGATAAAGGGATATATATATATATATATATATATATATATATATATATATATATATATATATAAATGTGAGAGCAGTGTTAGGTGACGGGGGAGAGTTGCGGGCGCAGTGTATACCCAAATAAAAGGAAAGGATGGCCGTAAGTTGTCTGAAGCGCTGCATATCAAACAGTGCCACTGTGGGAGAAGGCGGCTGGCTAACGTTAAGAGGAGCTAGCCCGAGGAGATGAGCACTGGCGATCCAGATAACCGCGGAACGCTTTCTTCTCCGGCCTTTTACTCCTTCATCTTAGTGTGCCGTCCACGAGCCCAGAGCCGCCGGGCTCCAGGACGAACACTTGTCCGTAGGTTCGGTCTCTTTGTTCGGTCACCAGACTACTGTATGCCAGATGTAGATCCTTTCCCGACCAAATGTCGATCGATCCCCATACAACGAAATTCCATTCGTCGATCGCTTCATTTATTTCTTGGCACCGCTTTATGGCGTTGTTTTATCGGCTGCTGCCACCTAGTAGCCGTCACGGATCTGCCACTGCAAGGTCACTATCCGTAATCCAGATTCCATTGTATTAACGCACTGAGATCATCGATTGGCCTAAATGATTCGATAGTCCGTGTGGTATCCCTGGCTACCGACGAATAAGCGTCCGCCAGACTCCGCGTTGGAATTTGCTAAGTTGATGACGTCACCGCCATTAATTTCTCCCGTTAATGACGTCACTGGCATGACGTATTATCGTCGATAGCCGATACCCCTGCCAGACATCACGTGTGGCATGCCGGACATTTTTACGATATCCAACGCCGCCTTCCGGTTGCGAAATGATCCAGAATCCGGACACGACCAAGCACAGACCATTCGAAGCTCGGCAGGAAGTGACGCCATACGCGCGTCTACCGCCAACTTTACGACAATTTTACACAGGAAGCAGTAAGTGCCGCATAACACCCGATGCGGAGATCCGGGTCAGCGAGTCCAGTGGCGGGGGTTTTCGCCGATCCCGAACGCATATACCACGTGACACGCGCCGTTAATATCGGCCAATCCGAGCTAGCCCCGTCGACCGGATTAATGTCCAAAGCTTTTATCCCCGAGAGAGCGGCTCGCTCGCAAATCACACGAACTCGGCGAAACGGATCTCCCACGTGACTGAACCCCGTCTTTAAGGTTAGATAAAAAAAGGTACAATGCTGGCTAATTCGTATCAGGGATCCGCCATATAAACACCCCAGGGAGGATACATTAATGCTGACAGTTAGGGAAGGCGATACGCCATTTAGGCGTGCGTCTCTCGAGTGCCGAACGTTTCTTCGTCGGTTCACTGTCTCGAGGAGGGCACCGGAAGTCTGAGCTCTGCCAGAAACACGACAACAGAGCGCCGATCGATAATGAAAGGAAATTAATTTTCTTTATCTTATCTCGGCCGCCATTCATAACCGGGCGTTCACGTGACCGATTCAATTGCACGCCCCACTGATCACGTGATTATTTTCGCACCCGGATGATCGATATTTTAATAAGATGGCTTTATTTTCGGCGGCCGTGCCAGCCATCTGGATAGTCCGTCCGTTACCGGACAGCAGCTGATCCAGGACGGCCATCTATCACCTCCCGTTATCTTAAGCAGATCCGGAAGCACGCGTATTGACGTTCGTAGTAAGCGGTGCTACGCTACTGTTGGCGCTGTTTGTACGGTCTGTTCCCGTTTATGCTACATCTTTCGATCTGTTTGTGCGTGTTTCAAATGCCGGGATCTGGGAATATCGCACCCCCCCCCTCCTCTTCACAGGTTATCCGTTGGCGTCCCGGATCCCGAAGTCCCGTAACGAGTTGTGGCTTTCTCACGGATATAACTCAGTCGATGACCCGATGAGAGAGAAGCGAGCCATTATTTCTAACCCGGAGCAGCGTTCATTCAGAGTATCCGGGAAAGTTCTTTCAAGCCCCGAACGCCTCATCCTCGTCCATATTTCTTCTTCCGGTCTCGCTTGGCCTCCATTCCGGACAGCAAGCGCCGGATTTTTATCTATGGCGTAGCTAAGATCCGTCGGATGTTTGCTCCTCTGCCAGTTTGATCCCGAAAGATTTTGATGAAGTTCAGTAGCATCTCTAGATGATTTGCTGTGGAATGTCCATCTCTCGCGCGCGCTCACACACACACACACACACACACACACACACACACTATCTATCTATCTATCTATCTTTAGGGCCTTAGTACAGTTCTCTAGTTTTTCTACTCCGTACAGCCATGTTCGTCAAACCTTCGTCGGTACGTGGCACGTTCGTTTAACTCGAAAACTGACTTAATTACAGTACGAAACATTTTTTTTAAACAGTGTACGCAAGATGCTGCTATAAGGGAATGTAGGAATCGTTCACGCCTTCCTTCCTTCGTACACATATGTGCATTCACCACGCAAACGTTTACACACTCGCGGACACACATACAAACAAACAAATAAACAAATACAAAACAGTTCATTTTATTAACGACGATTAATATTGCGGAATAAATTGTCCACATATTTACCTAAAACATCTATCTATTTCCAAGATTCAGGTCATTTTATGATCTAGCCGTGGACATTGTAAGCGGCCCTGGCCCCACACGCTCTATAAAATAAGCCATTTCTAATGCAGTTTCCAGGTTACTTCAAACAGAACATCGACATTTACAGTCCAGCAATCAGGCAGAGAACACGCTCCCATAGGATGCCAAAGCACGCAGAAATCCAATATTTGATTTTACGTGGAATGTGTTGTACATTTCCACCATAAAACTGCCATAAAAATGCAAATAGCAAAAGATGAGTTTCCGGTACATGTCCGTTCGCTTCGGGAAGAGACTTTTTTGGGGGGTATTTTTTCTTTTCCTTTCTAGCTCTTCTCCTCAGACTTCGGTAAAATCTATTTCTCGGTTTTCCAGCTTATAACAACCGACAGCTGAAATATTTCAAGCGTTTCACGTTCTCGACTTCGGTTCATATTTGTCCTGGTGATAACACTGACGCTCATTCATGAATATTTTTGGCAGCGGCTAAGCTTGGAACGTGCCAAGTCACGGGCTGACTGACAGGCTGACTGCCTGAATGAGTAAGTGAGTGAGTGAATTACTGACTGACTGACTGACTGACTGACTGACTGAGTAAGTGAATGGGTGACTGGCTGACTTACTCATTGACTGACTGACTGACTGACTGACTGACTAACTAAATGACTGAACGAATGAATAACTGACTGGTTGACTGACTGAATAATTGACTGAATGACTGATTGGTTGACTGATTGATTGACTGAGTGAGACTGGCTGAGTGACTTACTGACGTGACTGACTGACTAACTGATTAAGTCACTCAATCACTCACCCTAATACTCACTCAACTGGTTCTCCAGTTGGACGTTCGGTTCAGCATTTTCAACTTGATGCTATGAGTTAAATGCCCATTTGGGAGTTGAGGAGGTGTAGGAAAGACTATTTAAATCTGTGAAAACAATGCAGTACTAACTTACTCACTGACTCACTCGCTCCTTCCCTCACTAACGCACTCACCCATACTCTCGATCAGCCCCACCTACTATTGGTTACTCATGAATTCACTGACTGACTGGCTCACTCGTTTACTAACCAACTTTCCACTTGGCGCGTCTTTGGCTATACCTCTTGCACTTGAGTTCGAAACCCGACTGGGTTATAACTAAATAATATTTTAACTTTCACTTCGTTTCAGTATATGTTATGGTCGGTGGGCTCATTTAGCACACGATGTACCAAAAAGTGGCTGTAAAACGACAAGATTCACCTTTACATTTCGTTTATATCTACAGTGTATACTCGGTTATGGTTTAGTTAAATTTACACTAAACTATAACCGTTGCAACGTTCCTAAGAGCAGACAACCCTGTTATGTTCTATGTAACTGTCTATAATTGTTATCTATATAACTGTCTATAATTGTTATCTATATAACTGTCTATAATTGTTATATATATCACTCTCTATAATTGTTATCTATATAACTGTCTATAATTGTTATCTATATAACTGTCTATAATTGTTATATATGTAACTCTCTATAATTGTTATCTATATAACTCTCTATAATTGTGATATATATAACTCTCTATAATTATTATCTATGTAACTCTCTATAATTGTTATCTATGTAACTCTCTATAATTGTTATCTATATAACTCTATATAAATGTTATCTATATAACTGTCTATAATTGTGATCTATATAACTCTCTATAATTATTATCTATGTAACTGTCTATAATTGTTATCTATATAACTGTCTATAATTGTGATCTATATAACTGTCTATAATTGTTATCTATATAACTGTCTATAATTGTTATCTATATAACTGTCTATAGTTGTTATCTACATTAAGTAACATCAGGGGTTGAGTTTTTCTATAAATTTGCTCAAATGACAGATACTTTGTTATTGGACACTCCAGCTAGCATTTAGTTTACATTAAAGTATGCCCACGCTAGCTATCACGTCAGCGAGACCGATAGAGATTTTATTTGAGCTGATAAAACAGACAATAGACAGTTAACACCTGGGACAGACGATTGCCATCCTCCGAACGCCAATCTTATGACCCACTCTAAGTGATACAGTGAAAACAAGCTTATCCGCCTCCGGTCGGCTACCTGCTCGTTACGATGCGCCGATGATATTCCTTCGGATTTAGGCGTTTTGAGGTTGAGTCCCTCATTTCGTCAAAATCTCTTCTCTCGTCTAAAGGTGTCGTCTTAGGTCGGGAAGCTCCCCCCCCCCCCCACCCCCAACGGATTATATAGCCTGTACTGTGTTACTTATTGAAGAGGACCGAGTTAGGGAGTTGTTTTGGTTCCGTTCTGGTTTCCCCTTTTTCTTCGGTTGTCTAAACTAATGTCGGCCTCCCTACATCAGTCGAGCAAAGATATTGTTGAGTAAAACTCACAACATTAGACTGTTGCTGTTTTCAGATAAATCCAGCCTATGTTTTAACTCTAGCTCCGTCGGTTAGAGTGTGTCGTATATTTAGGTAACTACACGGTGTGCTAAACACCCAAAGAAGATGGTGTATATTTGGTGTCAAGGATGTTATGTGTGTGTGTGTGTGTGTTGTTTTTGTGTTGTGTTTGTTATTTTGTTTTGGAGGGAGAGGTCGGTTTTATCTACAGTCTTAATAACGGGTCATCGGTGTAACAGGGAATGGACAGAAGTACACATACAATAGATATAGATAGACAGGTAGATAGGTAGATAGATAGATAAATAGATGGATGGATGACTGGACCGATAAATGGATATATATATATATATATATATATATATATATATATATACATAGAGAGAGAGAGATAGATAGATAGATAGATAGATAGATGAGACGGTGGAGAGAGAGAGAGAGAGAGAGAGAGAGAGAGAGAGAGAGAGAGAGATAGACAGACAGACAGACAGAAAATAAGGGATACTCCTGGTCTTATGGTAGGGTTGACTTACAGTAGGACACACTTCTGACACACACACACAGAGAGAGAGAGAGAGACAGACAGACACACAGAGAGAGAGAGAGAGAGAGAGAGAGCATCACTCTGAAACAAGTGGCCAGTAAGGCATGTTTGTAGGCAATTAAATATAGTGTAAGGAATCTGTATTGAAAATAGGTCTACAGTTAGACTGACCCATGGTAAAACTGGTCCTCTACGACAAACTAGCAGTAAGACAGTCTTATATAGTGTAACAGACAAGTCCATGGTAAGACAGGCCTATACAGTCAGATAGATATTCCGGGCAAGACACGTTTATAATAAGACCAGCTTAGAGTAAGATAGGAGGCACTCGCTAAACTCCGAATTGGAATGGATTAACGTAGGTTCTGGGTCAGCAGTCGGCCTCGTCCAATATTAAACTTCTCTGACAGGGTTGATTCTGTTACTGGGAAGAGAAATACGGTGTTAGGCTATGACATAGGGGTAACATAGACTGGGCAGTAGAGATATCTTATCGTCAGAGTTAACGGATCTTCATAAACATTAATCTGACTTGATCACTTATTTGTGTATAAGTTAATTCTGGTAATAGACAAAGGGGCGAGGTTGAAAAAAAGTATGGAATGGACTAGATCGAGAAAGTCTTCAGTCTGTGTCTACATATTTATTAATGAAAAAAAAAGGTACATTACATAACAATACGTTATGAAAATATGGCGGTATATAATGGTTTATTATTATTATTATTATTATTATTATTATTTTTAAGCAGTAGTAGTAGTAGTAGTAATTGTAATAGTATTAATCGTAGTAGTAGCATAGTAGTAGTAGTAATAGTAGTATTTATGTATAATGGTCATGGGGCTTTGAAACCCATCTCCTCGAATCCACTGGTATTGGACGAGGAAAGTTGCAGGAGGCTGATTGCTCAGATACAAGTATCTGTTATGGCCATTACTGTTTCCGAATTATCTAAGAGTACAAGCAGTAGACTGTCAGAGCGGGAAATGGGGCGGGGAAGGGGGGGGGGGAGATTGGGGGAGGGGGAGCAGGAGATGAGTGTATTAAAACGTGAACACATCTGAAAACTAACTCAGCGTCGATTCCATTTCCATTTAAGATTATATATCGTCGAGTGTACTCTCTGAGCGGACAAAGATATGGTAATGGGAATCCGCGAAGGAAAAAACCCTCATCGTCGTACTCTTGTTGATACACCGGGATGACCCCTTAGAAAAGCGAGTCGCCCAGCCTTATCCTATAATGTATCATATTTATTGTGATGATGGCTTCACTCCGGCTTCTCCGGATCGGCGTATCTCAGACAGAGAGCAGATCGGCAAGATGAAGAGCGTTTGTTTGTTCGAGCGGCCAACTGTGGGGATGGAATAAGCGAATTAGATTATATAGAGGAATATATCCGATCCTG
Source organism: Paralvinella palmiformis (assembly GCA_025642065.1). Taxonomy (NCBI): domain Eukaryota; kingdom Metazoa; phylum Annelida; class Polychaeta; order Terebellida; family Alvinellidae; genus Paralvinella; species Paralvinella palmiformis. The sequence continues at coordinate 1,110,419 of JAODUP010000015.1, forward strand.
ATGTATAAAACGAGGCCACGAATGTGCCAGATAACGTGGCCTCAGCCTGGCCACGCACATAACTCGACATATCCAGACAGGTCGACGGCTTGACATAATAACCTTTCACTTTCAACACGCGGATTGTCGATAAATGAAATCTGGATCCGTTCGGCGTCGCTTCCCACCGTCACGTATCCCATTCCATCTGCAGCGGCGGCTAGAAGGTCATGGCGGACTTTGATGCCAGCTACAACACGTGATCCGCAGATCTCCGGATCCGTCGGTATGGATTAGTACGGTGCGAAGCGCAAAAACTAATTATCACGTGTTCGATAACTCGCGCGAAAATCGCGCTCTATCGGCAATAAAATCCCGTCTCTATCGTGCGATCGTTAAAGGATCAGGTAAAGATTAATTCGGAATGCTGCCGACGTATAACACGTCCGGAGTGAGTGTGTCTAGAAGCGATCCATATTGTCTTTGTTTACACCATTGTTGTAGATCCTGTTGACCTTCTCGGTTCCAACCATTACCAACTGTGAAGATCATGCCATTCACATCCTTGATGTCTCCCATAAGAGCAGATGATCAAAATATTTACCAATACGTCATCGATGTTTTTAACAGCCAGCCATCACTCCATTTCCTGTCTTGCCTATCTGGATAGGCGATAGTAGACGAATGAGTATATTACTCTGTTTTCGGTACAGTGATCTATTGCTGCTAACCAGTCATGAAATATTACCTTGGTCAGCAGTGAGACGAACCACGTGACTTCTACCATTTCCAAATATATATTATAAACGACTTGACTGACGTCAATGGTGTCTGTTCAGAATGTTCGAATGCTATGTTAAGAATGCCTCAATTTAACAACATCCCACCAATAGAAATAAAGGTATTCTACATTAATCGGGTCAGCGTGTGAATCTGCAGGACATATCACCACAAAAGCTTATATAGTGATGTATATAACGACACACAATATGCAACCGTTGGCTTATACACCAAAACGTGGTTCCAATATCATTATGATCCAATGCTAAAGATCGCGTAAACAAACGCACGTGGCGCATGTTTTAGCTCAATTTGGGATGCTGACGCAGCAGAAATGTCTGTGTATGAAGGTAAGTTTGTAAATAGAGTATTAAGTTTCCAGTTAAAATTTTATATAAAGGTATCGTCCATATAACTATATAAATAAATTATTCATAATTTTATAGGAATCTCTGGTCAGCTCGAAATATGAGCGATAATCGAAAAGTAACCTTACCGAAAGAGGTAAACAAGGGCTATATTTATATACAGGGGGCGGGGGGCACTCTGCAAAATAGGTATCAAGTTGAATTTATAGTCTTATGGGTAATAAATACTCTTTTCATGTCTAAAAGTGAGCATGTGAATATTTTCAGTATCTTTTAACTGATTGATGTGTGGCCTACATTTTGCATATTTTCAAATTTATTTACTGAAAGTAGATATATCATTCTAAACAATTATTTCTAAAATTACTGTTGACTATACAGATGATTTTATAATGTCTTGTTATTAAATTTGTATCCATTTAAATTGTGTGTGTGTCCTTGTGTTTGTGTGTGTGTACACACACACACACACACACATACACACACACACACACACACACACAATCACACACACACACAAACACACATCCATATTATTTTTAGCACCGCTAACATCAGCTTATATTTTACAGTTACTACACAACTGGACAATCCTATTCGTTTTCTTGGATATCCATATTGCACCATTGATGAGGACAACCATTCTAGACTACCAGGTGTAGATAGCTTTACAGAAAGACACCAAAGACATCCCTAATGGTTCTATTAATAGACGTTATTATATATGCTCTATAGGGTTGGTATGGTATATTAACATTTTCATAGCAAGTTGCCAAAAAGCTGAAAGAATCCTGATCTTTAGCTTCTTGTGAAACACTAGTATGTAGGCCTATTGCTATTTGTCACTATTTATTTGTTTTCATATTTATAAATATAATATTACTAATCCATATTTATACAGCTCAAAAGCCAGGTAACCCTGTTCTGAGGTGCTGTAACTCAGGGTCAACTATAATAATTTTCCAACCTATGCAAGGCAAATACAAGGAAAATTTAGGACATTCCAGTTTCTGCAAACCTCCATGTTGTGTGTTCGAATGTGGGATATTCTTCCCTAGGCAGTTTCCTCCTGGGTCACATATCCCAGGATAAACAATTCAATTCACCATCTCAGTTCATGGAAAATGGAATCATGCAGTTGGACTCCTCTTCTGTTTGGAGTAAACAAACAAAACCTCTGTGCCAAAACAATCCAGGATTTTAACTGGAAACTCCAAAGACTGGTAGATTTCAAGTAGAAAAAGATCAGTACTTTTATGAAGGTCCATGTATATACATCCAACAAAGGAAATTTGAAATGGAAAAGAAAACACAGTATTACTATTCTCTTCATGTGTGTAAGATAATCAAGCGTCTGGATAATTGATCTGTATGCACAAATAAATTGTAACTACCTCTGATGCACTACAATAGAACCATAGATAAATCACTATTTTACAAATGAATAAGTGCTTGAAATAATACTCAAGAATTGGTTATAAATATTTTGAATATTATTTGTGTTTGTGAATTATAACCCCCCCCTCTCTCTCTCTCTCTCTCTCTCTATATATATATATATATATATATATATATATATATATATAATCTTTTGTTTAGCCGCAGCCTCGTTTTTGCAAACTAGGTTAAACATTGCCTTATATGAGATAACCATGTTTTGGTGAATTATAAAACTACAGGGAGCTAAAATTATATCTCGGTTTAAAAACACAGTTGTCGGTTATTTATGTTAGAGTCATTGATTGATTGATTGATTGATTGATTGATTGATTGATTGATTGGGTGAGTGAGTGAGTGAGTGAGTGAGTGAGTGAGTGAGTGAGTGAGTGAGTGAGTGAGTGAGTGAGTGAGTGAGTGAGTGAGTGAGTGAGTGAGTGAGTGCTTTTGTACAGTGAATGATTGAGAATATATATATGAGTAAGTGAATGAGTTACTCAGTCAGTCAGTCAGTCATTTGTCTCTGGTCGCACCTCGGACATATGGTCGTAGGGTGACTGAGAGATGGTCAGATGAAGCCATACATATCAGTAACATTGAGAATCGACACCTGATCTGGAGATTCTTCATTGCAGTGCGCTACGAACTGCGCTACGTCAGCTCTCTCTCTCTCTCTCTCTCTCTCTCTCTCTATGTGTGTGTGTGTGTGTGTGTTCGTGTGTATTCGTGACCTAAAATGTGATTTATTCTCTGTCTGTGCAACATTCTAAAATTCGATGTGTAAATGTCGAGATATCGCCCTTTTCCTCCTCGTCATTAACAATAACAAATCGTTTCTCCTTCCACGTTCGACAAGCCGCAGCCACACATCAACCGGGTAGTCGTACCGATAGCCGAGGAGGTCTATCAATGTATGGTGCGGAGATATAAGGTAATAATTAGAAACCTTTCCCAATATCAGCCTCAGACAAGACATAATAAGCTTCGTTGTTATATTTTTTGTGGACATTTGTCATGCATTATTATCTAGTTACAGCCATTAAGGGTACTTAGCTAAGCCGCTAGAGGACGCCTTGGTCAGCACACGTGAGGACAGACTCGGTACACTGAAGGGTTTTCTTGGTCTAGTGGTTGTTTATGGGGTAAAATTGTGTATGTGACTCGACAATATATGCGTGCATTTAGGTGCATATATGTGTGTGTGTGTGTGTGTGTGTTGGTATGCGTATCTGTGTGTACTTAGATAATCTTCACGCCGACCGATAACAACTTAATATCGCCCAGCCACGTGATCGTGCAGCCAAACCGAAGCACACGACAATGGCGTACTAATTGCCCTCGTTAACCCCGAGATAATCACCTCGTTCCAGCAGAAACCTGAGCTTCCGGTTCCGGTGATGGCGAGCCGAATGCCGATACAGCTCGCTGAAAGTTCGCGAAGCGGAGAAGTCACGCCATAACGACAGCCGATCCACGTGACATTCCTTCCATTACAGACCGCTGCTTACCTGACTTCACATAATATCGCCCATGCACATTGTCAGATGGCGTCGGTATCGTGAAAGCGGAGCGATCACGTGACGTGATGACTTAATTAAAGCGATGTCTTGCTAATTTGGCTGCCACGGCGAGAGATACGCCCCCTGGCGGCAGCTGATCCGGCACGCGACCCACGAAATTAGTCAATAACCGGAAACCAGCGCAGAAAACTGGAAATCGTATGCCCGCCATTAGCCGGAAGTCGAGTCACGTGATTTGTTACGTTAATACGGTGACGACTTTACGTCATCACAACGCCAATTAATTATCCCGCGGAAAGGATTGTGGTAACGTAAGCTGAGAGAACAAAGTGAGGAATAAAGGGGCGAAAGGGAGGAATCAGTGAAGTGTGAAAAGATGCTAAACGGATAATGATTAGAAATTTAAGATTCGACTGCCATCTGGCGGAAAATAGGAGAAATTTTGCCAAATAGGAGACTTTATTTTCGCTCGGTGTCTCTAATAAGCTTAGTTAGTGG